>WOGP01000867.1:0-21535 GCA_015342065.1 Leptinotarsa undecemlineata | reverse complement strand
GAAAAACCGGATTTTTTTGTCGACGTGACAATGGATGAAATATGTATCCATCACTTCACTCCGGAATCAAAACGTTCGTCTTCTAAGTGGAGAGCAACTCATAAACCTCGTCCAAAGCACCCGAAAGCACAACAATCAGCTGTAAAGGTTATGGCCTCGGTATTTTGGGGTGTGCGTGGTGTTAGTCGAAGGGTGAATAAACGCCTTGGAGTGAGCCAATTCTGGAAGATTCTGCCAAATGTCCATAAATCTTCTTGCCATCCAGGTGTTCAATCTTTGTTTGACAAAGCCTAAAACGATGCCAATGACAGGTTCTGGTCCGATGAAACTGCTTGCACCACCCTCCTTTGCAAGGGAGTCAGCAGCCTCATTGCCTTCCAGGCCAGTATGATCAGGAATCCAGACCAGAGACAATCTGTTAAGTCGTCTTATCGAGGAGTGTGCGTGGTGTAATCTTCTTTGAATATCTTGAGAAGGCAAATATTATCAATAATGAATATTATACATCGTTATTGTATTGTTTGAAGGCTGGAATTGCGGAAAAACGACCCCATTTGTGAAGTAAAAGAAGTGATGCTTCGTTAAGATAATGCACAGATCACAAATCAATTAAAACGATGGTAAAATTGCATGAAATGGGCTTAGAATTGCTCCCATCAGATTTGACTCCCAGTGACTACTGGCTGTTCGTAGACCTCAAAAAAAAATACTAACCTGTGAGAAATTTCGGTCGAATGAAGATGTAATTGTTGAAACTACGGCCTACTTTGGAGCAAAAAATAAATCATTCTGCAAAAATGGTATTGAAATATTAGAGCGGCGCTGGAATAATTGTGTGGCTCTTAATGAAGATTACATTGATGAAAAAATCCAATTTTGAAGACTTTTCAGCCCAGGTGTTAATTCAGTTTCTAGTAAAGTTTGTTGGGTAACAGAATAATAATAATAATATGCTTTATTGCCCAAAAAACCATAGGTCTTATTGACAAAGCTGCAAACATTAAGAAACAACTAGTGCCCATTGGATAATATGCTTGTAAACACAGAAATATCAGTTAACTACTCTAAGAGAAAATGACTTATATACACAATATGAGGCACAGCATATAGTACATACCTATACATCAACTAATATATCAAGCACCTACCTACAAATACACATGTCGACTAGACAAGATATCAAACAAAGAGGGTCAATTCTTACATCAAATATGTAATCCCAGTTAGTCTGAAGACATCGGTGGTAGAATCTATCATAACTCCGAGAGTTGAAGAGTCGTCCATAATTGAACAAATTGTTGAATAGATTGCAGAGTAGTAGAATGAGACTTTCATTGTTCAATATATCCATCATATATGTACCTGTCAAGACTTTTTTTCTTTTTAATATTTTTCGATGAATACATAATATTGAGGCAAAATAAATGTTTCAATAAATGCGAAGTCGGAAGTTTCCGTAACAGAGGAAGTGAAACGAGCTTGAAATGAATATCAGATGATATCGTTATCCGAAGAAAAAGTATTTTTTGACACACGGCGGTAATTTCGTGTCGAATCATTAAATGCATGGCCCGAGTGAGTAACAATGTGGTTACCCAGACTTAGTTAGTAACTCAAAAATAAGATAGAATTCTGTGAAATTTGTGTTGAAACTAGATCTGAAAACACAGTACCCATGATTACTTTAGAAATTCCATCAAGATCTAGCTAAGAATAAAGGTAATAACTATTTAGTTGTAGGATATTATCATTCAAACTTTCCTGAAATAATTCAGTTGAAAATGGTTGACTCTTCAAGTGTTGTTAATGCTTTGAAAAAAATATTTTTAACATGAAATTTCTGATGTTATAAGATCCGACAATGCCACCGACTTTGCGGGATATTAATTTATTCAGTTTTCGAAAGATTGTGGATTTGAATGACATTTTCCGACATTAAATACCCGCAATCTAAAGGCCACAGTGAATCAGTGGTCGAACTAATAAAAATAATTCGCTGACAAAATCCAGATGACCTGTTTCTTGTTCTATATTTTTACTGTAATGAAGAGTTATATTGCGGTTCATCCTCTGCGTAAATATTATATGGAAGAGTCATGAAAGATCGACTACCAGTCCTGAATACAAAACTCTCAACTTCCTCACCAGATATTGCAGAAATAAGACAAAACATAGTTGAAAAATTACACAAAAAAAGTTTATGAGACAGTGAAGAACTCAGTGAAGGGTATATAATATGGAACATAAACAAAAAAGTTCTTTCAAAAAAAAAATACTCTCCTGGAATTATATCCCTTTCCGTTTAAGAAATGAGACATTGTTCAAAAAAGGCAATATTTTCGAAATCCGTTTCTATGAGTCTATTTTGAAGGTAATATCACAGAGAATATTTATTTAATTTGATCAAAAACCAGCATTCCAGTAAGTGCACTTTTGCCAACGTAACACAAGTCGAATAACTTTATCACCATTATAACTGGGTGCCGGGATTCGATACAGTCGAGAAAGGCCATTTTTGCCTGGTTCTGATTGGCGAAGATTATACCGTTGAGGAATTTAGGGAATGCTTGAAAAGACGGTAGTCGGTTGGCGAAAGATCTGGGAAGTATGGTGGGTGAGGCAGAATTTCGACGCTCAATTGGTTCAATTTTCAGACATTGATTTGTGAAACGTGCGGATAGGCGTTATCGTGGAGCAGGATTGGACCTCTAGTGTTGACAAGTGCCGGCTGCTGCTGATGTAATTTTCGGTACATCTCATCATAGAACTCTGCTGTTATGATTTGGCCCGTTTGCAGGAAGTTATAATGATCCACATCAGCCGTTGACAATGGTCTATTTATAATTGGATTCTGTCAGTGGGAAGTGCCTAGGTGGTTCAACTGTGTCCAATCGCCGTCCTGGACATTCCCTGTGATCGTAAAGGATCCACTTTTCATCACCCGTGACGATCTGATCCAAAAATAAGGATCGTTCTGGTTGTGCAAAACCGAAGAACAACAGACATGGGAACGTGACAATTTCTGTCAATCGTTCAAACCGTAGGGCAACCACTTTTTGAGATCTTTCACCTTTCCAATATGTTTCAAACCTTCAAAAACCGCATGAGAACTGACGCCTATTCCATCCGCTGTCCCTCGCAACGTCTGTGGCAGATCAGCACTAGTGAAATATGGATGTATGATGTGGATTGAATTGGCATCGGGAAGCAGATTCCGAGAAAGGGATAAACACCTGAGACCGACCAAGCAAAACCAACGACCACCCCCACGAGTCGCCGTTAGGCGACTCAGGTCCAAAAGACCAAAAGACCAAAAGAGGTCAGATGTCAATCTTTTTGAAGTCCCCATCACTAAGTTAAGGAGAGGGGGGATGTATTGGGGTATTAGGTTCTCGCTAAATAGCTGAGGGGAGAAGGTTCTACTTCAGGGCACTCAACCCGATAGGGGGCATGGGGGACATCGGGAAGAAGGCTGTGGGAGAGATAATTTAGGGTTGATCATTGATTGTCAAATGATGTAAAGAGATGAAAATAGTTATTTCATCAACATATTTCACAATGCAATCCTGTAAAAACAGTGTCACCAACTGTCACCGAATTAAATTTTCAATGTGATGAAATTTGACTTCATCTTTGATACGTTCATACGAAACGAGAGATTTGGTATCTCTTACTGAATTGTTTCCATGGGTTCCTGTACTAAAACGATTAAAAATTTGAGGGATCTCAAAATCATGTATTCAAGTCAGATAATGAATCTACGTCAGTCAAATTTGCATAAAAGTATTTGTATTTGGTTACCTGTTTATACAGGCATCATTGAGTCGGCAGCCGGGTGGTTCGAAGTTGGTGCTTTGTTCACTCAGTGAATATTCTAACCCGTGTTAGGAATCACACGTTAAAAGGTGAGACTTTTGTTTGAAGGTTTCGTGTTGTATTCCATCATTTCAGACTTCCATTGTCTGATATAATATAAATTGTAACGTAACTTGATTAATTTTTCAATGCTCAGCTTGTATTAATATTTCATTTTGAATTATTTTTGGTTGTTTGGTTTTTTTGGTTGTATGTTATTCCTTGCTAATTTCAGTTTTTTGTTCAATAAATTTGTTATTTTTCGGTTAATCCTTTCAATATTTCACAGATTGTTTCAGGTATTTCAGATCAATCTATATTATATTACATCGGAACTAATGTAATAAAAGATAAGACCTCATTAGTCAAGTTTAGACTTCCGAGGGTTGTCGTTCGTAGGGGTGCGACAACTGGTTAACGGAAAAAACATATTTCAAACAATTTTTTTAACATATAATGAGAGCATGAAATATCCACCGTCTCATCGCTGTTTGGCTAATCCATTCACGAGCAAATCTGAAATAAAATCGCTATCCATAACAATAATTGTAGACTTTTCACAATGAGTTATATTTTGAACTTGTTTCGCTACACGTTAGCTTCATCAGTTACTGGTACACCGAACTATCCTACATCATCGTTTATATAACAGTACGTAATTAATGGCAAACCTTATTAAACAAATTATTGAATCTGTTGAAAGAAGAAATAGGTAAAATACAGTGTTACTTCTAGGGAATCAGGTAAAATATTATATCAAAACCTAATTAATAATAATATGTTAATTATGAAAACAAATTCAATATGTAAAAATATGTTTAAAATATGTTTTTCGGTTAACCAACTGTCGCACCCCTACGAACGACATCCCTCAGAAGTCGAAACGTGTGTAAGCTAAGGACTAATGAGGTGTTATCTTTTAACGTGTGATTCCCAACAAGGGTTGGATGATAGCAAGTGAAAATCGATTCGTTCAGCCTGGGGCTTGAACCACGGATCAACATGGCTGTCTATTCGAGTACATGATCAAAGTACCCACGTCGAACCGACCGGCTACCGACCGATTGAATGATTTTTTGTTGGTCATTTGAAAAAAATTTGAATATTTGCGTTAACTGATTTCCAGAGATTCTAGCAGGTTCAATTTTTGTACTTTGGTGTAGTAATGAATATTACTGGAGTTTTTTCCCAACACCAAACGGGTATTTCAACACCTCGACACGTGTTTCGATCACTAAGTGATCATCTTCAAGAGGAAGATCAAGATTTCCAGTTATAGTAAATTTTTGTACTTCATTTTCTGTATGTAATGTGTCGTAATCCATGTTGATATCGTGGTTATTCTCTCAAATGTAGCAAGCATAAGTGGAATCAGTTTTCTCAAGTTCAAAACTTCATATATGTTTGGAGATTCTCAATTTGATAATTATTAATATCCTTTCTATGAAAACTTCACCTGAGAATAAATATTGGTGGCTAACATCACAACCTTAATAAAATCGTTTAAAAATATGGTAGAATTGAGCGATGCTTGATGAAAGTCTATCACAACGTATTTAAGAAAACAGTTCAATGTAAGAATTCCATTCGACAGTTTACAAAACTACAAGTGTTTCGCTATAGAATATCATCTTCGAACATCACATAATGCTATTATATAGCAAAACACGTGTCGCGGTTTTGTAAACTCTCAAGTATTTTTTGAATACGTTAAAAACGATTATTTATCGAAATTGCATTTTACAGAAACGATCGAACAGAATTTATTATGAATGCGTGGTCTTTCACAATTTCCAACAGGAAATTTTCGAGAAGATGCTAGTTTCGTATTTAATATTTCTTGAAGGAATTAATATCAACGTTAAAACTCCACCAACGCAAACGATTTGTTTACGATGCTTATTGGCTTTCACGAGGTTGAATTTTGAACTGCACTAGCTTTTCATAAGTATCATAAATTACCGTTCCGCTGCCGTGTTTTCACGACGAAATTTTATGGTACGCTAATAAATTACTTGAATTACATTGCTTTGTAAACATGTATCGAGAACACGTCTCACTAAATTGGATGAGTAACGTGTTGAGGGGAACAATTGGTAGTCAAAATATTTCGATGTGACGGAATACGATTCTTTCTGTTTTATTAATTTTCAACAAAAGAGCGGTAGAAGTTATTTGTTAACTTGGCTCACAACACTAGATGCGAATAAAAATATGATATGAAAAATTTTGAAGTTCTTGCGATCAACGGAAGTAAACATAAATCTGTCATGACATTTATTCTAAGCCAGACTATGTAGTAGTCTAAGTCACAGGATCCTTTTTTTTGGAACTTCTGTCCAAGGGCACGGAAAATTATAATCTAGGGTTAATTCGAATCGGAATGACCTCTAGCCACTTTTTAAAAAAATTCAGGAGGGCTCGAAAAAATTGCAAAAGTTATAAACAATTTAGTAAATAAAAGCGGTTTTGGTTTTTTGCAAATATCTTGGAAAATATCAAAGATATCCGAAACTTGAAAACAAAATCCTTAAAGAGAAAAAAATTAACTAAAAAAAGTCCCACCTCCCGGAACTCTATCACCAATATTTATAATTTTAATTTAGAGGCGAAAATAGCGCTAAAAGCGGTCGATGTGCGTCCCGTACGCGCTGACCGATACGGACCAACAATAAAAATTATTTTAACCCATTGAATATCATTATTGAGAAAAAAATTCACATACCTTCTAGATACTTGAATAAACGGAAATCCATGGAAAGAATATTTTTCAGCGATTGTTTTATTAGATTTACTTCATTTAATTAACTAATATTCACAAGTTTTGAATTTATATAAGAAACCTAATAACTTTTAAACTGAAAACCTCAAATTTAGTTCACTTCTTGGAGCTTTTTCTGAAAGCCTTCAAAATAAATTCTCTTTGGAATAATTGAAAAATTTCGTCAAAAAGTGAAAAATTTGATTGAAGCAATGAAAAAAATATATTTTTCAATATTCAAATTCATTCGTATTCTTTTTATTCACAGTTACAATAAAATTATTTTTCATAATTTTTAGCTCTATTTGTTTCAAAAATTGTTATAAACAGATGTATTGTTTATAAGATACTTGAAAGTTTTTTAGAAAGATTTTAATCATTGATAAAAATTATGATTTTTATAAATAAAATCGTTTCTTGAAACAAATTTTTTATTGCTCAAAAGGCATGTGTTGATTAACAATTTTTTTTGCTACTGAATATGAATATTAGAAAACGATTTTTTTTTATCATAATTTCTATTTCTCTTTGATATTCTGAAAAAAAAATTATTTATATTTTCTCCATCTATTCAATAAACAATTTGTATTAAACAAATTGATTATTACGATATATTTTTTTGAATACTACAAAAAAAATAACCATGTATCATTTTTTGTGTAAGTTTTTTTTTCTATTTTTCAAAATGTTTTCAATATTTTTCTTTTTTTACAACAAAAATTACAGATTATTGTTTTTGTTTTCATGATAGAATAAAAAAATATATCGTAAAAATTAATTTTGTTTTAAACGAATAAATGATGAAAATATAATAAAAACATTTTTTTTTTCAGACTATCAAAGATAAATAGAAATAATGATTCAAAAATAAAATCGTTCCTCAATATTCATATTCAGTAGCAAAAGAAATTTTGATCACCAAATGCGTTTTTAAACAATAAAAAAAATTTAGAATCAATTTTGTTTTTAAATATTATAATATTCATCACTGATGAAAATTCCAACAAAAATATGTTGAAAATTATTTTTATGCTAAAGGGACATTTTGCTGGTGAACAACAAATGACTATTATTTTTTTAATTTTATGAAATTCAGGATAGCACTTACATGAATATACATGCTTGTTTCGAATGCATACGAGGTCTGTTAAAAAAATAAGGTGAATGTTTGAATTTCCTGGACTACGTACATTCGATTAGTGTTTTTATGTTGGTAAACTCCATGAACATATGCTCACTTTGAGCTATTGAGCATGTGTTGTTTGTTGATGGAAGGTATAAAGGTTATAATTAAAAGAGAAATGAAAATTTCTATATTTTTTACTACTCATTGTGTAACTTATTGTGTAAGTTTGAAAATGTCCATATAGGACGAAACTGCAGTATAACGTTAGTTACAATTAAAAGTAGTAAAAAACAGAAATTTTTATTTTTTTTTTATTATTGTCTCCTACCATATAGTAACGGCTACATCCATCATTATAATTGTTTTGAGTTTTCGGCGACACTTGAAATGTTTACAGTGGCATACTTCGGATCGGAAAAATATTTACAAATGGTACAAGCTTTTTACATAAGGTGGAGAAGATATAAATGACGACGCTCGCCCTGGACGCACCAGCAAATCAATAACTCATGAAAATGTTGAGAAAGTGAAGAACATTGTTATGGAGAATGTTCGAGTCACTATATTATTGGAGTTGATGGGGATGTCGGCAAATCGGTTGGCTCATGACATGCAATTTTTTTGTAAATTTTGGGCATGAAGCATATATAGCGCAACCTGAGTGAATATGAGAATACTAGGCCCAAGAATTTTACTGTTTTTTTATCTAACCAACACCGTAGATTACTGACTAGAGTGATATAATGACTGCTATCTAGGACCTTTCGAATTATTTTTCAGTGTTTATTACATTATCTACAGCATTATTATCTTTTTTTGTTGATAAAATTGTTTAACATTTTTTTAATTATTTTATTTTCAAATGTTCAGTATTTGATGTTGTTACTCAATCCTTCTAATTATGTTCTCATTAAATGCCTCAATATCATGAGAAAATATCTTGGATTTACAATAATACAGAATTTATTGAATTACAATATTATTCAACTGAAACTATGTTCAACGAAACAAAAGTTTTTGATATTCGCCAGCTCATTTACTATAATATTATGATCCATTACTATAAGAACAGAAATTTCGCTCTACCGACTCACTTGCAGAACATCTGCAAAAAAATGATCATGTTATTTCCCAGACACAAAACTCAATTTTCCAACACTCTTATACTTACCTGGGTCTGAAACTGTATAATATTATTCTTGAGGAGATTCGCTTTCCTAAGAATTCACTTGTTTAAAAAAAATTAATACTACTCATTTTTCCTCAGCCTAGGAGAGTAGTTTCCGATTTTGTTGACAGAAATACACTTGATTTCAATGAACATGATTAGGTACTATAATTTCAATTAGGAAACCACACACTACATCCTTTTATTTACATTATATATTTTATTGTGTTTCAATTATTGTGCCATTTTAGTTTACTGATATATAGGTATGTATTATTTTTTCCATTATTTAAAAGTTTAATTTTTATTTACATTGTATTTAAGGTTGTGTAACTGAAATTACCACTAACAATATTTTCATTTCTAACTCTTATATTATTTCCTATTAATGTTATAGGTTCAACTTTATATCTATATATTGTGTCTGCGTTTTAATGAATGAAATTGTATTGTTCCTGTTATACGAAGCTTTTGCACTTATCATTTTTATTTATTACTAGTATTATTATAATTTAGTTGTGTGAAACCTTTCAAATGAATGAATAAAGTTATTTTTATTATTATATATTATATTGTCATCAAAACATTGATGTGTGTATCAAATTTCAGAACAATCTGTCAACAGAAAGAGGGTCAAATTTTAATTACTAAATTTGACCCGACAAGAAAAGGAACAGGCAAGCTAAATGAAACCTTTCAGTTAAAAATACAATTGACAACTTTACAGAACTAAACCACTTGGTGTCAGAATAATCCGAAAGTTATAATGCCAATTTTCTTCAACACAGAGCTTATGAAGCCAGTTGAATGCCATCAAGAGTGCAACGGAGTAATCGAATTCATATCCACAAGAGACATTTATGGAAAATTACTAAAGATGTTCAGGTTTCCAACAGACGTACACTAATCAATCAATACAACTACTTATTCAGGAAGTGAATGCATGAATAAAAGTACATCTCTAGCTCTAGATCTAGCATATTCAATGTAGAGTTATATGCTATATGGCAGGACATAATGTTTTACAGTTTCATAGTGAGAAACGAACATTTTTCATACCTAAAGATTCTATCAGTGCAAGAAAATGGATATTTTTCCAAAACGAAAACACTTTGTCAGTAAATATTACCAACATTTCTCATAATCTTCAACTGAAAAATGAAATTATAATTCGAATCTAAATGCCAAGTCAAATGGGTATTAAGGAAAATGAAATTGCAATTAGAACAGTGCGAGCTACTGCTAAGTTGATAATAGTGACTTTTCGTTAAATTCGTTAAATATATGGTAACTGAAAACGAAAAGTAAGTTTTCAGGATTGAAAGAAATGAAATCTTATACTTCTTATTGAAAATTTTAAACAACGAATGATTCTAACAAACACTAGAACACACTAAAATCATATCAAATCATCTATTGGCGCGATAACCAACCATTTCGAAATGTTTGCAATATGGTTAGATAATTTGCCACAAAGCTCTAACAGTCACAGGCATACTATCTCCAGTATATGCACTGATCCATCAAATATGTAAGGTTTTCAATGTTTTATACTCAATTGTTGTCAAAAGAACAAATTTGATGGAAAAAATATGAATGTGATCTGCAAGAGGGTAATCGTCATATCAGTCGAATGACAGAGTAAAGTGAGTATATGATCAAATAACTGAATGGTTTTGATGAACCACCATTTATGCTTTCGTGTTGATGAGCCCTATTATAATTAGATTTCCAAATAAATATCAGCAAAGTGGTGAAATCAACAGAATCAGCCATAATATAGAAAGTGCACAATTTCCTTTAAATATTGAACGAAAGGCATTTCTTGTGGATGAAAAGTCTTAACGACCACAATCTGAAAAATTTGCAAATCGTAATTGAGAATTTAACACAGGTGTAGAAAGGAAAAACTTTTCAGTTTTCCCGTTTTCCCATCTTCTTTCATATTTTACATTGTCAAGCATTTCTACGAATAATATATGTTTTAATTTCATAACATCTGTCAGTACTTAATATGTGAAGTGATTTTCGTGTAATTCACTGTTGAGTAGTTATTTCTTCCAGTTTATACCAAGAAAAATATTCTGTGTATGATCTATATAGTCTATCTTTTCAAAAACTTTTCTTTCTTTTTTTTGAACTTTGCCACATTATTTTTCCAGGAAAGGAGAAGTATAAAAATGTTTTCCCAAAAAAATAACCTCTTCTATTGTCTAATTATTCTCGTTGTAATTCAAACAATTATTATAGTTCAACAAATTCAATTTTCTCTGAGATAGTTGGTAAAACCTCAATTAATTGATGAATTACTCATGAAAAAATATCTTTTATATATTTTCGAATTATAGAGACACCGTAGACATTTTCCAGCCTATTATCTATCAACGACTTCCATAAAATAATCTCATTAAAAGCACGTCCTGATATTTCATGAATAAATGAGTAATAAAGCACTTCGAGAAAGTTATTTTCAGTTCTTCATTGACGTCATAATAACAAAGACCTACAAACCGTAGGAATAAATCGTGAAACATTATTTTGAAGTACAAAACATGCACCTTCGCACTATATCATTTCAGTGGTTATTTTTGAAATTGGGTCTCTTAGGTGATAATTTCAAAGTCGCACAAGCTCAGTTTGATAGAATCTTAACCATGATGTTTATTATAGATTATGAAATGAAATGTTTTGTACTTGACATTAAAAATCCACTTCACTATCAGGTTTTATTTCCTGCGACACATTTCGAACACATCATCCTGACCTAATTGTATTATTTTATAACTACAATTATATAGTGGAATCATTTTATAGCTCTTAAACCTTCGTTGTGAAAATTACCCCAAAAGAAATTTCAAATAAGAGACGACTTAGTCAGTATCATATTCGTTGTTAAATCGCTCGGTCAGTGAATTATTTCAAGAAATACAAGCATATGAATAACTTAACATGTTCTTCAATATCGAACGTCTTTTGAATTATTTTATGTATACAAAGAATTCAATCACTTCATCGCATTTGTATAGTTTTACAGTATGAACAACAATTTGATATGAATATGTAATATTCCGGTCACTTTAGATATTTTCACCAAGGTGAAAATCAGTAAGATTGTTTAAAAAATGATTGCAAATAAAATTTGAAAGTTATTCATATTTCTCCTGTCCGGAAAAAAGTTATTCAAGGTCAAAGGTCAAAAAAATGAGTTTTCCGTGATTTTCAGCAAAACGGTAAGTCTTATCTTAAATAATTCAGTCGAAAATTGTAGACCATCAAATTATCTACAAAAATGTATCAATACTTTATTCCTATGCATATGCATAGGATGCATATTAAAACGATTACAACTTTTACAACTTTTTAAATCGTTATATCTCAAAATAGTTACTCGTAGAAAAAAAATTAAGAACATTTTTTGTAGATAATTTTATGGTCTACAGTTCTTGCCTGAAGTATTTTCATGATAAAACTCACCGTTTTGTTGAAAACCGCGAAAAATTAATTTTTTTGACTTTGAACTAGAATAATTTTTTTCCATACATGGGAAAAGATAGGAAACTTTCAAATTGCATTTTCAATCATATTTTAAACAATCTTAGTGATTTTCAGTGTGGTGGGAATTTACGTAGGTTTACTATTAATTTTGGTCTAATTTGATCGGACTAAATACAGAGTATTGAGTGTCAGATGATGAAAGTGGAAATGATTCTCAATAATGCTCAATTCTATCGCTAGAACGGGAATTAGAAAGATTGGAACTTTCGATTAAAAACTTTTTTCAAATTAATGCAGAAATTATGTTTTAATTTGATTTGATTTTTACTGTGTACTTTTCCCGTCAAAGTTGACCCATCTGATTTGTGTTTGATTCCTTCAGGAGTGGAAACAGTTGGAGTTTGTCACTTCCAACTTCCCACATTCCAAATCCTCAAATTTAGTTGAATTTCTATTTGCATTTGACAGTGACGAATGCACTTTCATGCTCCTACTCCCATTGAAAAATAATTTAATCGTGCTGAATTCTGTTCACAATTAGATTTATTCACTTTTTCCGACATATTTGTTGGAATAACTCATTTATCACCCACTGTATATTTTGACATATCGTGATCCTGACGAATGTTCCTGTATATGTTAATATTTGGCACTCAATTAGATGATTTTTTTACGGTACCGAAATATCTAACCACTTAAAAATAGACGATGTAATTGATTGAGTTGTATTTCTAGATTGTCGATTGAAACCGATTTATCTATAATTATTTTTATCCGATTGAACGAAATACGAAATCTCAGCCGTCAAACTACCATTAAATTTGATTTAAATTGGTGCAAACACATCTATCAAAAAGTCATCGATTGCTGTTTATTTGAGTTGGATTATGGGGTATAAGAAGTCTCATTGAAAATTCAATCCTATTTATTTTTTCGCCATCGAAAATTTTACAACTGTTTTATTTCTGACTTCGACCATAAATTCGAGATTGTTTTCTTTGGAAGGTTATAGTATAACATAGCAACTATAGTTATCTGAACACTTAACCACTGAACTGAAAAGGATGATTGCATTTATTTAAATATTATCATAGAACTGAAACAATGATACGAACAAGATGCTTTGTTTGAGAAACCGAAAAATTTATGAGGAATAAAATTTCATTTTTTATTTGTTTTCATTTGTTATATTTCGAGTTTCTTCTCAGCAGAGAGATATCAAATTTGTTTGGATAAAAACTCATTCTTAAACTGAAAAGAATTGAATTATGTAATTTTTGGATTGAGAAATACTTTAATTTCATCATTCTGGTTAAAACCCAGTTAAATTTGATCAAACTTCAGCAGATCGTAGCCATAATCGAGTTACAGAGTTTGGATTATGATCCGAACCATTTCAGTTCAGATATTGGTCCAGAAACAGTATACGAGAGAGGAAGAGAGACTATCCAGATGCTTCCCTCACAGAAGAGCTATTGAATTTTAATGGGTATAAACGATTTTGTTTTAAATCGAATTATCTGAAAGAACATTTGGTGGTTCGAAATACATATATCTAATTGGACTTCCTGAATAATGTATAGGTTGTATCACGTAAAAAATGAGTGGAGATCTTAATTAAAAGAACACTGTAGGTATATCAAATAACAAAATATCTTCAAATGATTCTGGGACAATGAGTGATTTCTAGGAATATCAACACTGCTTCGAAAAACCTCCTATAGTCTTCGGATTTTTTATTATACCAAAATTAATTGAACTCATATTTTTCCTTATGCTCAATCTTTCCTTTTCAACAAAACTTTCAGTTGATCGAATTATCGAATTTTACCAAACTAATTCGTCAGCCAACCAGATTGTATAATCAATTTTTTCTTGGTAGTGTACTCATAAACCCAAAAACGCAATAAATACCCCTTTTGGTATGAAACTACTCTTCTTTTCTGAAACTACTCCAAATTTTCCTGAATAAATACAAAAGGAACATTGAAAAACAGAGGCGATTGTTTGAAGGTGGTTGACAATATTTCGTGGTGCATTTCATTGGATCGGACTTCCATTGTCTAATATGATATAAATTGATTTGAAATCCCTGACAGAATCTATAAAAGTTAAAAAGATCAGCTGCAATAATAACAATTATATTAAGCAAAACAAAACTGGAATTACAATTAGATATTTGTTTGAAGGTGATTGACAATTAGATAAAAAAATACAAGCAACAATTAAAATTTGAACTTTTACCAAGAAATGAAATTTAAAAATTATTAAAAAGAAATAAAAATTAAAAAATTCTAAGCTAAGTACCTTCACGACGTTTCGATTGTTAGTATACACAATATCTTCGGGTGATGACTGGACTTATTTCTCCGAGATCTGACTATTTATAGATCATTCGAGTGCTTTCACCTATCCCATCTTCCCTGTCTCCACTTCGTCGGTTTTAGCGGGACCTGACCGTTTGGCGGGATTCGACCATGTTCCACTTGATTGATTATATGTTTCCAAATGTTGCATATCTCTACTTACTTGGCTAAATGCGTTGTTGGAAAACATATATACGGCTTCTTTGAGTTTTCTCCTAAACAAGCTCTGCTATTCCTGATTTGCTAGTTTCTCCTCGCTGTGTATGTTTTTTGTACTCGGCAATGTAAACTTACAATGTCCTCTTAGTTTCACCGATGTAGGACTCTCCGCACTCGAAGGGTACCCGGTAAATACAATTTTTGGAATCGCAGTCTGCGTTAGGTGGCCTGGTTTCCGTGATGCTGCTACAGATAGTGTTCCCAGATCTGAAGAAGGTTCTGATGTTATACTTGGACCCAATTGTTCTTTTCCTTTCCGACAATCCTCTGATGTAGGAAAGTTGAAGTACTGGTTGTGGCGGCTTCTCTTCCTTGTTAGGCTATTGCTGTCTTCTAGCCAAAGTCTGTTCCATGATCACTTTGAAGTAACCATTCCGCTGAAGATCATTTTTGATGATTCCTAATTCCTTCTCGAGACCTTCCTTTGTATTACACAGCCCGAAAGCACGATTTACTAGAGTCTTGATTATTCCTCTCTCAGTCGATTGATGGTGGTTGGATTCCTAGTTCAGATACTATGTCGTGTTAGTAGGTTTTCGGTATGCAGTTGTTTCCCACTCAGTGTCGGTCCTCTTCACCAGTAGGTCGAAGAATGGCAATTCGTTGTGGACCGCCTTCTCTATTGTGAAGATGATGGAAGGCCCTACGTTGTTGATGTGCTTCAGGAGCTTCAGGAAGGTGTATAGTTCTGTATTCCTATGGTTCCATATTATGAAAGTGTCGTCAACGTATCTCAACCAGACTCAGGGGTTTTTGTGGACTCCAATGACCAAAGTTTTAAACCACTCCATATATATGTTGGCTATAACCGGTGAGAGTGACGATCCCATTGGCAGCATCTTGCGTGAAGAATTCGTCCTTCGGTTGGAAATATCAGTTTCGTACACTGCATCCTAGTAGTTCCATGATTCATTCTACCTTTCCGGCCTCCATTTTCTGATAGCTTCCTTTGTATGATGTGAAGTAATTCTTTCAGAGATTTCAAATTAATTTATACCATGTTAGATAATGGAAGTCCGACCTAATGAAATAATGGGTGATTGATCGAATATTAACAAATATATTAGTTAAATCGTTTTACCAGAGTAATTCCTTCATGGAAATTGTTGAGCATTTCTTTGGCTTATTTCTAATATTAATATGTGGGGTCATCCTTGAGATTATCTTACATGCCAGCATTTAGAAAATCTAAAGTCTTTTTAACGTATTCTTCTTTGTTCACGGCTATTACAATTTTGCCTTTATCAAATAGCTTGAAAACAATGTTATTTGTTACAGATTTTTCTTTTATGGATTCAACTAGTTTCCATTCCGGATTAAGGCCTCCCAAAAAAGATTCGAAGTCCACTGCTACATAACCACAAAAACTCAAATGAAGAAGGAGAATTCTGGTGGTGGCAAAGCTGAAATGAAGAAGTGGTTTAAAGGAAAAGTACGTAACAAGCTGAATAAACAAGTACTTTTTAATAAATATTTTTATGAAAGACTCTACAAACAAGTACCATCCTATAAGTTGATCACCCCATCTGTAGTCTCCGAACGTTAAAGATTCGTGGTTCACTTGCAAGGGGGGCTCTTATCGAGTTACAACAGAAATGATTGATTAAACAAGTTGTACAGAATAGGGCACAGCTTTTCGATACAAGAACAACGAAAGGGGATGATTAAGTTAACTAATTTGAAGATAGAATGTATCTTGTAAAATGAAAGCCCAATTAAACAGGTCTTTCAGTAGAAATATTCGAAAAACTCATCGCAATGATTCAAAACCACACCGATTTCAAATCAAAATTCAGTTTATACCATTAGATCAATACAATTAAAGATATCACACTCCGCAAAATGCCAAGTTGATTTCATCCGATGTAAAGAATCTGTTTCCCAGTATTCCTCTGAATTAAACGATGACTTTTGTAGAGAATCTATTGGACGAAAGGTCTATCAATCCTGTAGTGAAACAGGAAATATTAGATTTGCTTACCGTTTGTTTGTCACAATTACTTCCAATTCATTGAAGTTGTTTACTCATCCTGCAAAGGTCTCAATGGAAAACCCATTTAGTCCCATTCTGGCAGAAATTTTCATGGACAGTAATTCACTGGTGAGAAGTTTCGTGTATTGGTATAGACATGTAGATGATATCCTGGTATGCTTCACAGGAACGATGAGACAATTGACTAACTTCTTGAATTTCATCAGTTCTCTCCACCCCTCCACCATGGAGATGGAAAAGGACATAAAGCAGTACACACAAATATTATCATTCATAATTCGTCCACCCACTCTTATCATCTCAAAGTAACAGCATTCAACAGTATGAACCACATAATAATGAAAGTTCCCTTGTCAAAAGCGAATTTCAATAAAGAACTGAACATAATGAAACAAATAGCCATCAACAATTATTATGATAGCAGCCTAATACATTATCTATCATCAAAAAAGTTATACAGCCAAGCTTTGTAAAGAGCTTACCCAATACGAAGAGATGAGAATAAAATTTATAGAATCTCAACCTACTTAGGCCAAACCCACTATGAATATTTCAAATTTTCTGCACAACAAAAGTGTATATGTTGCTTTTAAACCCAATAACTTAGGCATGCACATTAAGAATAACGAAGATGAAAGTTCATTTTCAGGAAAATCGGGTTGTATAAATTATCATGTGGGTCATATCTTCCGATGTTTTTTCTACAGGTCAAACTGGAAGAACGTTCGAAGCCCGCATATAGAAACACAGAAATACTTTCCAGAATGCTACTCATTTAATCACAGAGGAACATGAGTTCGATCTTCAATTCAAGCCCCTCCATTCCAGAAGACAGGTTCAAAACTTAACCTGTTCGATAATATGGAAATAAACAAATTCAAAAACTTCCAATATCTTATGTACGATTAAACTGAACAGAATAATTCGTCATTATTGAATCTGTTTATTTCCAGGCAGAAAAAGTTAAGAATAATTACGGTATTTTCGAAATTGAATTTATTCATATAGTTAATGAATTTATACCTGTCCTTTTCAGGTAGATTCATTCACTAGAAGGGGGAAAAATAATAAGGTAATATGTTAGAGTATAAAATAGTTGTAATTTAGAAGTTACTCATTATTAACGTTTGAGAAAGCTATTGAATAGCGAAACACGGTCACGGTTTCTGTAAAACCCTTTATAGTGAAAATCATACAATAAACTGTATTAACGAGTTTCAATATGGATTTTCATAAAATATCGGGCAGTTCTATTCTATTGGGAATTATTTAAGTAATACAAAAAGGTACATATAACATCCCAAAACAAACGTCTCTTGTATGACACTCATAAACACATAAAAACTGAAAAAATGTCTTCAAATGGCTCGAAATAACTTCAATTGAGTTGATACCTAACTTGCTTTTGTTTGAAAGTGGATGAAAATGTTTCATGGGGAATTTCATTAGTTCGGACTTCCACTGTTTAATATGATTTGAAATCTCAGAAAATTGAAATTACGAGCTGAAAATAACAACAACATCAGGAAAAACCCTACAATGGCATTAAAATAGTGGCCAAGTAGTCCCAAGCCAAGACTCTCCACAGGGAGAAACACTGGTTCAAGAGGAAAGTTAAGGACGCTGCATACATGTTTTCCAATGATGTATTCAGCAAATTTTGCGTAGAGATACGCAACACACGTAAATACATCATCAAGTGGAAAACAGTCTACTTTCGCCAAACGGTCATCTTCCGCTAAACCGTTGATGCGTTGAGACGAGATAGGTGAAATCACTCCAATGGCCTATGGATAGTCATCTCTCGAAGGAATAGTCGACTCATCACCCGATACTAACAATGGATTAAACCAAAAAAATTCGAACTAATGAAATTCAACCAACTTTGTACGTTTCGTTTTATTTTCTGTCTGTAATTATACGTAAATGAAACATTTTCGTTCCAGAAGAGATATACAGAAAATTTTCGTCAAAAGAAAAGTACACAGTTTCTTCGGCTGAAAAAATTAATGGGATATAGGATGTATTTATGATATTTCTACTGTATTTTTAGGTATATAACGTCCACAATCTAATTAACAAACAAAACTGAATCAATAGAGGATCTGCTGAAGTTCAATAAAGGGCAAATTGGAAGGTTCACCCCGAAAATTTACCACAATAGAGTCCAATTAGTCAGTAGGTACTCGTTTATCGTACTCTTAAATACACTGACTAATAAGACTCTTCAGTTAATTTAAATTCGTTCATTTCCTAGATTGTGTAAGGTAAAAAGAAGTGAGAAATATTGAGTTCCCCACAAAAAAAGGCTTTCAAATAATATTTATGGTATTTTGAGTTTTATTAAATACTACAAGTGTGACAAAACAAACGTTTCTCAAATGACTGTCATAAATATATATTTTATAAGTCGTTAAAAAATGCAAGATATTTGGTCAGTTCTGGAATGATAAATAACATTATTATAGATGAGTTCCTTGCAGATTTCTTCTCTGAAATGTGTTTTTTCTATCGATTATAATTCGTCAGAAGAAATGAAGATGATCGGACATGAGTTATACTTATGTGTTAATGTTGTGTTAATGTTTCACCAAATATTTCAAACAGAGAAAAATGTGTATATGATATCCCATCATGATTACACACATCACTTGAATTATTTAGAAATCATTTGTATGATGATTTTATTGTCTTACATATGACCGACAATAATATTTGTGTGAGTTTTCAACAGAAATATATCGGTATGTAATTAGGAATTAACTCACCTCTCTTGGGCTTATCACTATTAATATCACTTAAACGGTCGCTAAGTAAGTCTTGCGTAAGCGTATCTTGTTCATCCTGATCCAGATGTTCATTTTCGGGAGCATTTATCGAAAGTTTATGGCACACTTCAAATGCTTGACCTATGGTTCGCACAACTCGCATGGCTTGGCTCTGTAACAAAAACATTCTGCAATGTTATATAAACATAAATTTTTCTCTGTATTTCATTTGGAGGTTTTATCAATGTGTGAATATTTGTTTGAAGGTGGTTGACAATGTTTCGTGGTGCATTTCATCAATTCGACCTTCCACTGTCTAATGTCTAATATGATATATATATTGATTTGAAATCATTGAAAGAATTTATGAAAAATTAAAAAGATTAACTGAAAAATAACAATTATATTAATCAAAAAAGTGAAATTACAATGGAATGAAATACAAGCAACAATCAAGGATTGAACTATTAACACGAGATGAAAATTTAAAAAATTTTTACAAGAAATGAAAATTTGAAAATTCCAAGCAAATTACTTCACAACGTTTCGATTGTTAGTATCCACAATCGTCGTGAAGCAACTTGGCTTGGAATATTTAATTTTTTTTTATTTTGATTTCTTCTTGATAATTGTTTAATACAGTCATCACCCGCAGACGATTGTGGATACTAAGAATCGAAACGTCGTGGAGTAACTTGGCTTGGAGTCTATTAATTTTTTCAATTTTAATTTCTTGTCGATAATTTTGTAATTTTTATCTCGTGTTAATAGTTCAATCATTGATTGTTGCTTGTATTTTATTTCATTGGTAATTTCAGTTTTTTCTGCGTAATATAATTGTTATTTTTCAGCAAATCTTCATTTTTTATAGATTCAATTTCTATCATACTGCTTTTACCGTGGTTTCGCTCGCATTTGAGAATATAACAAACAAGAACGGAAATTTCGAAAAAGAATAGAATTTTACTGGTATCGGGGATTCATGGTAGGGAATTAGCTAATATTATGAACAATATGACTACAAATTTTATTGTCCAGTCTTTCTTAAAACCCTTCGCAAATGACGACGAACTGATTTCCACAGCTATAGAAAATTCGAAATCTTTTACTGAAAATGACATCATCATTCTATGGACAAATAGACTGCACCAAAATCTAATCGACAAATTCCTTCTGAAGTCTCAACATACTCGCTCAATTATAATATCACAACCCTACAGATATGATTTGAGGGACACAAATCAAGTGATTTATGAAAATAATTTAAATTTTTTTTAAAGCTTTGCATTTAACAAAGATACAAACCACATTGTTCCTGGATTGCAACAATATGGTAAGAAGATCAAACTATTATAGAGATGGCATCACACTGAAGAAGAGTGGGAAATTCCTTATCAGTAAATCAATTGTAGAACTACTGAACCCCTTCAATAGAGTAGATTCGAAGCAAACCATTGTACAATCTCAGCCAAAAATAAATAATCAGGAAAGGGCAGATCACTCAGAAAATATTCATAATGAAATAAATAACATTAACCCCTGCAACTCCGAAGATATCATCACTCATCCCCAGTCTAGTAATTTTTTATATCCCCGACTCTCCCAACTGCAAATAGGCCTCTAAGAAATAAACACAAACATCACCTCAAAAATTATCAAGAAGTATTAGTGACCAACCCAAACCTTTACAACGGCTTGACAATGAAACAAAAAGGAACACAGAGTGATGTACCAGCTATCCTACAGACAAATTCTTCAAATACTGAAGTCACAATCATTCATCA
>WOGP01000866.1:0-21540 GCA_015342065.1 Leptinotarsa undecemlineata | reverse complement strand
AAAACCTAACATGCCCTTCATCACTATTTTATACCCGTTGCCCCAGATGTCGTGATCTACGTCTTCGCACAGTCTCTTCCAGCTCTATCTATCTATCTATTTATGTATCTATCTATCTATACTATTATAAATGTGAAAGTTTCTGACGATGGATGTATGTATGTTTGTGGTTGTTTAACGACTAAACGACTGAACGGATGTTCATAAAAACAGCTTTTACATCAGAATAGCATATAGGCTACAATTGACAAATGTTTTGTGTAATTCTTGTCAAAATATAACGATAAGTATAAATGTAAGTCGGAAACATTTTGCTCCGTAAGACCTGACCGTGAGCTGTCTATACCGTTGTATTTACATTCAAATTATGTTCCGTGATATTGTTTATCTTGAATAGTTACAAATAAAAGTTCACGATAGCATATATGTACCTCTCATGTGGTAGCCACTATCTGCAAAATACTGAGCCATAAATACAATTGAATTCGATACTTTTTTAGACTTCATGTTTAAGACTATCTATCAAATTCTTATAAAAATTGATACAATTGTTGTCTCAAGTATTTAATATAGATACACTTTGTCTTTTCACTACGTAATACGGACGAATCGTTTGAAAGTTATCACGAAAAGATTTACATGACCCAACGCTATAGCCCGTCGCGTCTACAGTGAGAGGACGAGGGGCGATGCGCAGGGGTAGAGGGTCGGTCTAAGCAATGAAGCGTCATGACCGAGAACGCGACCCGAACGCGGACAGACGCATCGACGGTTGTGTTAGGTTTGCAAATTTCTTCATAGGTAACATAATTCGATTCTCGAAGCTATTCATGATTTGGTGCAGTTGGCATATTCTTTCAGTTATTTTATTTTTATTTTTAGAGTAAAATATAAATTAATATTTGTTGCCCGCTCTTATATTAACGTACAGTCGCAGCTACTGAATTTTAAAATATGCAGGTACGTTTTTTGTATAGCATAAACAAGCATCAAGAAAAGGAAACCGAAATTTCCACCCCCAAAGAGGAAAATAGGAGTTCAAAGATTTTATTGAATTTCGTTTTGAAGTTGGAAACCTGAAGTTTTGGGTTGATAAAAAAAATGTTGTAACTATTTGTTTAAAATGATGTCATGAAACTTAATGTGACACCAAATTCTAACGTGCGAAGCAGCGGGCAACAACTAGTAAATGATAATTAGTTATTATTGTAGTATTGAGAATTCAGGTAACATTAGTTATTTCAGGTACCTATTGCATGAACCTTACTGTAGCACTGTATATTTAAAGGCTTGTCTTGACAAAATGTTCTACCAAACCGAAACAGGTCGTAATAAATAATAAACTTAGTAGAAATTAGACAAAAGTATGTTCTTTAACCTATATTCAGAATGAATTTCTACAAAATGAATAGGTAATCAATCGAACGAAAAGAACACAGTTTTCATTATGAATGGATACACCACCCGTTGCAATGAATTGGAAACTTTTTTATTAGCAAGAGAAAACGGAATAATAATGATATAGATACTGGAATACAACCCATCCATCTAGATTTTTTGAAACCTTTAGAGGTTTTCTATACACAAGCATCTGAAAAATAGTTAAGATGCAATATAGAATGAACAGTATCAAGTTGCTGAGCTTCTCAATGAAGCCAGTGATAGAACAACTACAATTGAATGGTTTTAGAACATTTGGGATTTAGGATTTGGCCTGATATCAGGCATGTCTTCAAAGATTCTGATTTTTAAGGTTGTACAATCCCCTAAATGCTTCCCATGAAGATTCCAGTAACAGTAAAAAACTTATCCTTGTTCTAATGATGAGTAGAGTAGAGGAGACAATATTTCTCTATCAATGCTTGACAAAAGGCTGCTAGAACTACAGTGTGACTGACATCTTCACCAGTTGATTCTATAAGGAAGATCGCTGACAAATCGTCTACAGAGAAATATTCTTTTTACTAGTATGGATGTTGTCATTTCCGACCAAGCCTCCGAAAAAGGTAGATACTACTAGTAGTCTCAATAAAGAAACCTTAAAATCGAATGTGGAAAAACCGTCACTGTACCCTTCAAAGGCTTGAAATATACTACTGATCTAGAGCCACAAAAAGGGTCTGCAAGTCATGGTTCTGCAAATGTGTAGGCGTGGAACCAAATCATAAGTAGATCATGAATATAAATTGGCATTCTTTGTGTTTCGTGTGCAGAGTGACGTGTGAAAAAATTGATTTTTCCATTTTTTTATTTCTCTATTTTCATTATTCTAAATAGTTTGAATTCACCTAATGATTGTTTTGTTCATGTATGATCAAATGGAAGTCACCTAAAGTTTGTTTTTCATTTATTTATTTGTAAAAAAATATAATTGGAGTTTTTTCATCAACACTAAACCGTTATTTTAACACCTCAGTACGTGTTTCAATCAGCAAGTGATCATCTTCGAGAGGAAGAACAAACTTTTGATCTTCCTCTTGGGGATGTTGTGTTAAAATAACGGTTTGGTGTTGGAAAAAAAACTCCAATAATATTCATTACTACACCAAAGATTCCAAACAGTGCATCGTAAGTATGTATTTGTTAACAAATATTCATCGAAAGTTTCTATTTATGCTACTGGTGGTTTAATTCAGATTGCCTCTGGTACAATTTAAGCAACTGGTCTCTTGCTTTGAATGCTTTTCACACAAAAAAAATTGTTCTACAAGGGCAACCTTACCCTATTAGCGTCACATCACTAGATAGTTTCACAGACATTTTTGACGCCTACAAACAAAAAGTTTACCGGGTAGTTTTATTTGAGATAGTATGTTTCATAAGATCAAGATGATAAACTCAAACTAAAATTAAACAAGGTTGAAGGTCGTTTCGATTCCATAACCAGATGCAACGTTCTCTTGTTACGACTTTTAACACTTTCCCATAACAGAAGTACTGCTAGAATCTCAAAAAGTGTCTACCTCATCTTCATGTTCAGAAAGCGTGAAAAATGGAGTAAATACGCACTTAATGCATTTTGTACCACACTTCAATTACGAAAGAATTTGCGATTCCGGTATATTGAACGACTTATGTATCATAATGGAACATTTGGCGCTGAAGGTGATGACGATTATAATTACCTATTTGCGAAAGAGATCGAGTCGGCCAAGCAAAAAGGTGCTTTATTCTATATCACCTAGTTTAATATAGTTTTTAGTATAAATAGTATGAATAAAATGATATTGCTTTATACAGAATTTTTCCATAATAACATAATATTAAATATTCAAGGCAGTATTTTGGATTTCTCAAAATCTCATCTTTTGAATTACATGGTTGATGGTTTATAGATGTTTTATGTTAACTTTGGTGAGGCGCTAGATATTTGTGATGAGGCTGGCCCATATTTGATAATCCAAAGTAATGTATTTGAGTAACATTTCATTGTAAGATTTTCACTGAACAGTTTGCAAACCGCAAACTTTAGGAACTCCCAAAAATTCAACATTGACTTTGTATGGAAAATACCAAATATTGATATCTGGGTCTAATGACAGAAAAATGAACTGAAGATGATGCTTAACTATACTTTTTCATAATAATCATTTTCGAATCGCTGTTCTATATGGTTCCTGATCAGTGAAAATCTAATAATGAAAGTTATAATTCATGTTTGGACATTTTTAAGAGTTTGCATGTTGTTACTGATACTATACTTGATCAATGAGTTGAAATGATAGAATTATAAACCGGAGTCGATTTGAACGAAGAGCAAAAACAGTATTGATTACAAATTGTTGCAACGCATAGATAACAATTTTTGGTTGCCAACAACAAAACATTAATGGACGGATACTCCTGATAGTCCTGATTCATTTACGTTTTTTTTCAACGGGAATTCCATTTTTTTCCTCATAGTATCAGATTTTCATCTAGCTTGATTCACCTTATATATATAAAATTTCCCGGAGTAAATATTCGACATACTCTTCGGTCATATATGTCACTTGATATAATAATAAACAACGCCGAGGCACATAACGGTCAGAGTGAATCACGTCTGTTTTTGATATATGTAATTCTGATATCTTGTCATCTGATATTAACTCACAATATGATATGTTGAGTCAGAAATTGTTGTTTCTTTTACGTTGAATTTGCCGCGGTCGGGTGGTTCTGGAAAGGAAGTAGGGTGAGACGGAGAGCGCATACCGACCTGTTGCTTTACTGAAAAAATAATAAAAAAAACATCCGAAATTAAGTCGAGTCGAGTGTGCTTCCTGGACGACGAAATTTCCAACCGAAAAAAATGGGGTGAACGTGAGAATGCTGGAGGAATTCAGTGTAATTAACATGTAATGTTATTTTTTGATAGATGCATATCCATAGTGCGGCATAGGCTCAAATATCGTGATTTGTATAAGAGTATATACGCGATGTATGCCGTATATACTCTTATTATACCATATGACAAATATCCATTATTCAGCATATCCTTTTCGTATTTAGTATTTTTATAACTAGTACTTAAAAAAATTGTTATCTGTTCTGCAAAATAAGCCACCACAAATTCTATGATATCTTCTTTAGAAGAAAACTTATGACTTATAATACTTATTCTCAGTTGAAGAACGACATGATAGTCGAAAGGCACCAGATCTGGTGAGTGAGTTGAACAAGGACATTATGCAAGGAAACAAAATACATTTGGATAACTTTCCTCAAGAATAGTCGTAGATTGAACTCACAGTTATTGTTTTTTCCTTTTCCAGAAAATCGGAAATTGCACAAAACTGAAACGAGGACTAAAAAAAAAGACTTTTTAATAAGTCGGGATTTCTGAGGCCTTGCAGAACAATAATTTCTCCGTATCCATGTTTTATACTCATTAGCAACATAACTCGAGAAGTTTGCATCTTTTCCAAACCAAACCTAGATAAAACTCGATATGTTATTTGGGATATGTTAATTTGAAATATTCAGTGCCAAAAATGTTATTTTCAGTCTGGTTAGACAGTTTTGTGAAATCATATATCATGATGGTTATTCAAGATGGCGAACACACAAACTGGCCTTCCCAATCGGTTTTTTGAGTCATTTTCTGAAAGCATCTCCATAGTCTTCGTTGTTTTTCCTTTACAGCTTCCACTGTATGAAACCTGTTTCTTTTCAATGCTTCCTTCATTTTCGAGGAAATAAAAAAGCTAGATCAGGGGAGTGTGTTGGATGTTCCAATACAGGGATCCATTGCTTGGCTAAAAATAACTTAACAGTTAGTGCCATGGGATAGAGCATGATTGTGTTGAAGCATTCATGATTTGTTATTCTACACCCCGGTAGCTTTCTGTCTACTCACTCGTGAATTGTTGAAACTTCAAGATAATATTCTTCATTCACTGTTCATTCCTAGGGGAACCTAATTCACATATAGAATTCTATTGATGTGAAAAAAACAATGATCATGACTTGAATTTTGATTTGGACCTTCGAGCTTTCTTCAGTCATGGTGACTCCAGTGCATTAATTGTTTCTTAATTTCTAGGACACGGGTACACTTCCATCCCAATACGTAATAATAGATAGAGTTTGAACCTCTGAATCAGATAATGTCCTAGGTGAGTTAGTTTTATATAAGTATATGCTTTTTTTCTTGCTTCATTTTTATTCACATTTAGGAATGGATTTTATAGATGGTAGCACAAATGTATGGTCGATGAATCTAGATCAATTGGATAAGTAGAAGGCCAACATTTTTCATTCCAAAAAAATTAATCTCCCATACAAATATACCCTTTCAATTCAAACAATTGGTGCTATTCTTGAGAGATCATTCAAAGATGAGTGATGAAAGCTGCAGCTATGTGAATTGAAATTTCTAACATTCAGCAATAATGTAGTCAAATTTAAACTCCCTTTTCAAAAGGAGGAGAAATCCTATTTCATACAAAAACTTCACATTTATTTTTCATTTTTGTCGGTCGTTGAAAGAAGCAGCAGGTTGTAAATACTTGACAATTCCATAATTTCGAAAAAGTTCATGTACATCACAAAATATGGATATGAGTGGAATAAATCAGTCAATATTTATGCTCTCTAAAATAATTTAATACACTTTCAGCGAGATGGAAAAAACGCCAAAAACTATACTCATGAATGTCACCCCAAATATATACGAGAGGAAAAATATATAGAGCTAATAGTCTTTCTCAAAACCTTTTTGTAAATTACTAATAATGAGTAAATTACTACGAAATTTCAAAATCAGATTAAACCAAAAAACTATCAAAACATAAAAAACTTTATGAACCACATTGCTTAATTGTATGAAAAATCCCCAAGGTTGCATGAAAAAATATGAGTTTAGTACCGAGTCTAGTTTTTAAATTTTCCTTATTGAAATGCTACATCAGCAAAACTAGAATCTGTGTGGAAGTTTCCAATACTACAAATGTTTATTCTGTGAATCTGAGAAGTCCCTCATGAAGTTCGACTGTCCTGTGTATTTGAAGGAATACTTGCTGAATTACTGATAAACTTCTTTAATAGCCTTTCTGCGGAGCGACAAGATCTGGTCCCTGCATTGAAACCTAGGAATTATTAAAAAACCGTATTTCTAAATCATGATTGTTTACTGATTCTCAGACATAGAACCCGGAAAATTATTATAAGTGAGAAGCAGTAGAAATTATTTGTAATATTCGATAATTACACCTTCAACCTGTTACTTTCTTTACAAATATTAACATAATGTAGGAAATTTATTTTACTTTCTATTATAGCAACGTTTTCTCGTAACCAAACAAATAAATTTCAACCCACAAATTAATTCAAATACAATTTAGCTGTCATTGGTCCTTGAAATGAAGTCACTTGTAAGTGATGTGAATTGGTAACATTACTACCATTAATGTAATCCATTGAATTAATTATCTATAATTTTTTATAATCAAATTATTTTCAAGTCATTGATCTGCGAACGAACAGAAATTTGATCTTATATAACATTCATTTTCGAGAGGTGGGTTTCGTATATTTGGGTGTAGGTAATGTTTAAACTTGTATAATAGTTACCCACAGATATAAAAACTATTTGAGATGTGTACATGTGTACATGGTACTGACATTCATTTCTCAGGTTTTTATATTACTGTCGATTTTCATCAATACAAAGCTACTTCCATACACAACCATCAGGTGACCTATGAACAAATATTTGACTGAGGAGTGTACAATCGAACGGTGACCTACATTACTCAAAGGCTGCTGCTTAAAGCAAATACGAGTGTTTCAATATTCATATAAGTAACTGATGACACTCAATGAAATTGAATTCTTTTATGTTCATCACAATCTTGATCTTGAAATCGTTTGTTTTCCTATTTCTATTCTACTCCGCATAAAAATACCATCGAAGAAGTTATTGTTCATTTATCTTTTTTTGAGCTTCAATAATTGATTCATATTTATTACCTACTAGCGACCAACCCGGTTTCGCTAGGGTAGCAGAACATTTATGCTTATTTTATTTCGACATAGTGTCACATCAGACCGAAGATTTTCGTTTTTATTTGAGAACGTGCTTTTGAGGATATAGGAGCTGAAAGTTTCTCCTTCTATAAAGTTGTTGGACATCCCAGAACATTCAAGAGTATTCGAGAGCTATCCACAACATTTCATAACATACCAGAACCTCCTTGAATGTTCTAGAATGTTCCGATAATAATCTGGAATGTATGGAAACATCCCATGTCATTGTGGATTGATCAACGGTGTTCCTGTTTCAAACTGAGAGAAGAGTGCTAGAATTTTCGCTGTCTTGAAAATTTATAATATATAAGATGGACGTATGCCATCGCGGACTTTTATGTAGGAGAACAATGTGCCATATGAATAAAACAGTTGCAAATGCTTTTGTTGACAATTGTTGGTTTTCATGACGTTCTGGAGTCTGGAGGGGTCAGATCCTGCGATGTTGAAAAAAAATTCCACTGTTTTCCTTATTCCCATCCACCGATCAGAAAAGGTTTGGTTAGCAAATTCACACAGAGTTGCAGCGAAATGGATGGTGCGTGCGTCTTCTGCTTGAAACCATATTCCACGGCCTGTAATATTGCGTACTCAATCAGAAAATTGCTGAATCAAATTGGAAATAGATGCATTCTGCAAGAAATTTGGATACAATGCCTCTGTCGGATTCTCGTAAGGAAATATTGATCAATAATTGTATTTCGCATAGTAACTTTTGTGGTAATTCTGTAGGGTATTCTTACACGCAGTAAGAATTTCCATCACATCAATAACAATCTTCCTGTTGAAAATGAACACTTGATGATTGAAACACGTGTCAAGATGTTGAAGTAATGGTTTGGTGTTGGGATTAAACTCCAGTAATATTCATTACTACACCAAAAGTTGCAAACAGTGCATCACGAGAAAACCAATTACAGGTAATTCGTCGATCAACATATCAGTTTAAATAAATCGTGCCTCTTCTGAAAATGAAACGTTTGCGACGAAATGTTTTGAAAATCATTTTGGTCCTTCATGTACACCCACAATTCTTGGATCATAGTGGCCTTCAGCCATTTCTTGAATTCGACGTACTTTATCAGGATGATATTTCACCTTTTTATAAATGGAGGATATCCAATATTAAAATCATTAGAGAATCCACGCTGTGCGAATTTTTAAAGGCCGATAAAATTGCGTCTATTTTGAGGAACTGTATGTGAACCTTTCCTTGGAGCATCTCCTACATAATTTTCCATATCCTTGATCTATTCTGCTCATTTTGATTATTCTATTATTCTGATTATGAAATAGGTTTACGGTCCAAGTGCATTTAAAATTCAACAATGTTATTCATGTTTGAAATTTCAATCGTTTTCCTTAAAACTGAAGGCCTTTTCAAAAATCATTTCGATATGATAAAAATACAAAATTGATCTTTCATTTTTTCAAAGCTTTTACCTTGAACGAAAAACAAGTAGTAATAAAATGTATTCAAACAATGTACGTTACAGTGAACAGGCGCACGCAGCGGGACCTGAATATTTTAAGTAGATGAACCAACAAAATAGGGCTGAACATATTTCCATGATAGGTACTGTTATCCATCATGATGGCATTCATCAAAGAATCGAAATAGAGGGCGAAGGGCTTCTGAAAGTTCGACATAAATACATACATCTGTCGCAGAAAGACAAATATCTGGAAGTGATACAAGGTCTCGGGTTGACTCGGAAAGAATAACCAAGAGTAACAAGATAAAAGTAGCGGTTATCCTGGCTAGTCGCACTTACGAAAATACATGAGGGCATCACCACAGTGGTGATGGTTTTCGTGGCCAAATATGAAGCAAATGATCACTTTGAACAAACTAAGCAGTGTACAAAGACTTGTTTGGGAATAACGAGAGAAATTAAAATCACTTCAACTCCAACTCCAACTGCATTGGAAACACTCTTGAATCTTCCTCCTGTATATATTGTGATAATGGAAAAGGCAAAGGTGGGTCAAATTTTCAAATGAGTGGAGGAACGAAATATGTTCTCGAAACACATGACACCAAATACAATAACTATGGGATTGGAACCTTTGGTGTGAAAGCTGAATAACTTCTTTGATCAATTACCCAAACACCAAACTGATATTTTTGCACTCGACGCGCGTTTCAATCAATTTTCTTCTCCTGAGGATGCTAACTTTGTTGGAGAGATCAATTTTCTTCTCCTGAGGATGCTAACTTTGTTGGCGAAACGCGCGTCGAGTGCAAAAATATTAGTTTGCTGTTTGGGTGATTGATCAAAGAAGTTATTCACCAAATACAATCTTTACAGTTTCTTATGACAAACTTCAAGTTTGTGAAGTATGAAGTGTTGAATCACGAAGAAAGGAAAATGAGCAGTCACCGCAAGAACATGCTTGGCAGGAACACCTGGTTCACATACAAGTCGAAAATTGACATTGGGGCAAGAACTGGAATTTATTGTGCATGCAATCTTGCAATGCGCAAATAATATTAAATTGAAACGAAATGAGTGGATCACATTTTCCCAGACATTCGGACTGCATTTGGAGCACTGATGTACCTAACAGTGATATCGAGACTCAACTAGGCATGCCGTGAAGAACTGAGTAACCTGGCAGACGGGATTAGATTAATTTATAACAAGTAAGTTGATGAGTGTGAAAGATGCGGATCATCAACTCCATTTATAGGTAGTAACAAAATCTTTGTTTCGGAATCAGATTGGGAAAGGAGACTGAAGGAAACATACACGAAGAGTATTGGGAATATATACCGGAAACACAAACGGGGCTTAAGGGACCATCCGAGAGGAGATCTGAAGAACTGCTTCATCAAAGTAGGGATGGTCAGAGAATTGATGAAGGTCTACTCAAATTATCTTGAAAAAACTCGTTCAGGTCAGTCAAAACTCACCTACACTGTAGGTTATACGGGGAATTGAGCGATTCGGATATGTGATTGGTTACCTCGTTCACGGGCATATGGGGCGATGCCAAATATGTTGTTTGTTGTACGCTTCATTTTCAATTATGGGTAATTATCAACTTCTTGTTGATAACGGACACTACGTTGTACTGACGAGAGTCAAATAGCCCCAAACCGGTCTGCAAGTGTGTCCGTTTCAATAATTGAAAATTGATTCCGACAGTTCTGTTGTCAACAGGTGGATATAATCGAACGCCTTCGTGGTATCAGCCTGGAGAGTAGTTGTTTTCTACTAGGTGTCAGTCCATTAGTCTACAGGAAAGGTGAGTTGAGACTGGCCTGAATAAATTGTTCTTTTAGATAAATTGACAAACGAATATAAACCAGACAAATCGTCGTAATTTTTGCTAATGTGAGACATTGGATTACTGGAGGCGAATAATTTATGGACAACCAAAATAATATCCAGAATAATTTGGCATACATGTATAAACTAGTACAGGGAACGAAATTATTAGAATGGGTGTCAAAGATGGATAAAAACTCAATTAGCCTATGTTGCTATAGTGTTTCTGGAGGAATTAAAAAATCACATGCTTTCCAAGTGTTTTCAAAAAACGGTATAGTCGATAGGCGAAGAACACTGAAATAGTAGGGGAGAGATGCAATGTAAAAAATATATGAAGTGTTTCTCTTTACTTTATTGAAGTTATTTGTAATAACAACAGATAATTTCAAAAAAAGGAACATTTATCTCAAAAAACAGGTGAAATAGTACCTCAAGCCGAAAAGTTTTCATTCTGTGGAGAAATATATGGTGAAACTATTGTCATTTTTTGTTCAACCTATGACTTAAAAATACTGTAATTAAGAAAGGCTCCTTTTAATTTTTTGAAATTTAAAAATTGAATAATAATGGCGAACAATGTGTTTCTAAGTATATTGGGTCCTTCAGAAAACAGGTGCAAAGAAGTGTTTAGCGTGACGTCACGTTTTTATTCATCTGCATGTGTTGTGGCCGAGAATGAAAAATATTTATCATTACATGGATACGTTAGGTTAGGTTAGGTTCAAAGTGAGTGGGTCTATTCGATCCTCCACCGCAAGGGTTTATTGTGTCTCACAACTATTATCACTCGGCCAAACAAACCCAGCTTCCTAACGAAGCCGATTAGTTTATATAGTGAGTGGTCTTTCAGGTCAATGATAAAAGTACGGCTCTGCCAAACTCTGACCTGACCTGATTTGGTCCCCAGTAGGGCAGGCAAAAAGTATATGCTCTGTTAATGAGGTAGTCGGATAGTCAAGTTGCAAGATTCCCACCTCGATGCTCACGACAACCTTCCCATATGAGGGTTTTTGCATGTCAGCTACACCTGACGATGCCTTAGATTCAGCCGTGCAGGGCTTTTCCGCCTCTGGTTTTGGTGAATGTCAGTTGAGTGCAAACGTTTGCTTACCTGCTCATGAAGGGTTAGTTCCTCCACCTGAGGCAGATTCTGCGTACGCCGCAGCTCTCGCTCCTGGACTAACTTTACAGGGAGGTCCGTTTGAGTCGTAAACTCGATATCTACCTCTTCTGTAGACTCGCTCCTGAACTAAATTTACAGGGAGGTCTGTTGGAGTCGTAAACTCGACATTACATGGATATACTCATTAGATACAAAATACCCAAACAATTTGTTTCAAACTGTTCTAACTGTCAAAAAAGTGAACAAATTGAAAATACAAATAGTTAGGTGGAGGAGTTCTTGAATAAAATTGTTTCAGTTGGAAGTACTATTTTATTGTGAATGCATCGGTTTATTCCAAAGTTATAATATGCATTTATACCTATTATTGAACCAGGAGGACAAAACTTTATTTGTTTTCTGAAAATACCATAACATTCAAATATCACCTAATATTTATTGCTTATTGATGAAAATGATAGATATAAATTTGAAGGAGTGAACTTCAGAATCACAAAAGTGCAATTTTAAATTGGCCTATTTCGATAACGGAAAATGATATCGATTTGAAATTGTCCCATTTTATTCTGAACTTTTCACATAAACATGGGCAAAGTATCAACTGAAGTGTTTACCATACGACATAACGTTGATGGCTACCTTTTTAAAAGGTTTGTAAAAAAATCAAATGAGGGTCAGGTGCGCCATAGGTAGTACAATAAAAATAACGATACTGAAATGTATCTGGGTTTCTATAAGTGAAGTATACATATATTCTCCCACTCTGACCATAAACAAGATACAGTCATTTCCTTTTCGATTCTTGGCTGTCTGAATACAATGAAGTAAACGACGAAACAGGTGTCTTGTTACCAGTTTAAAAAATCACTTTTCGAGATATGATGGTCAAGTGTCTCATAAATAATACAACAATATCCATAAACATTGAAATTTAATGTAGATATTTTTTATGCAGGAAGTTTACTTCCACTAAGATTAATTATGATTTCACAACACCCTTGACCATCTATCCACGTTCATCTCCCATATTGTGATTCACTGAATTTATTTCCGTAATTTCGCAACTATGCAATTCTTTATTGTGTATGAATCCGTGGTGCATGAAAAATGATCTATGTACATGTACAGTTATGAAAAAAAATTATGCAGATAACATACTGGCTCGTTTCAAAACAGAAAGTAATAATTATTACTTTAATGATTCGTCACTCATTTGGAAAAAGTTCTAATGCAGGTAATCAACGTTCGAAAATATATATTGGCTATTATTTTTACTGTTATGAACATCATTACAGTACATCTTTTATACGTTTCACTGCAATATTTTTCAAGTTCTTCACGTGGAAAGAGGCTATTTTATTGACATGTATATATCTAACGGACCATTTCAACACTTATCATTAACGATATACAATTATTTTTATTCGGGAACGAGGAAATTATGTCGAATCTTGTGAAGCAATATCTTCTTTCGTTTGGAACTCCTCAAATGAACTAGGATTTTTCATGCTATTAGTCTGATTTTGATGAAACTTGTCTAGCTTTGAGGCAACTTTCGTTAGTTAGACTTCGAGTTGTCACATTCCCGTATTCTTTCCACGAAATAGTTTTTTCCTATATCTCCAAATATGAGTATTTCTCGTTATAGTTGATGCGGATTATAGCGTAGAATCTAAAAAACACTTATGAGATCACTTGATTATACAACTAATAACAAAAAAGAACAAAGAAAATATCCATTGGAGTGTAAAATAAAAATAAATTACATTGTTAAAATAACAGTTGAATATGCTTTTGACAGCAAGCACTGTAGAATATTGGCCGATACTTCATAAACATCAACATTAAACACGATACGTGTTTTACTATACAATAGTTTTGTTGAGCGAAAAAAAATGTTTATGCTGGAGAAAGCTATTGTATAGCAAAACACGTGTCATGGTTTTTGTTGAACTCTTTGTAGTGAAAATCATATAATAAAATGTATTAATTAGTTTTAATGTAGAAGATGCCAAGCAATGTAGAAAACTATCAGGACATCCCCTCCAGTTTGAAAATAATTAGCATTGTATATTACAATGTACAAAAGTGGAACACATCATTTCTTTTCTGCATTGAAATGTTTTTAAGGATAAAACATAAGCACTACAGAAAAATCCTTAAGGCGCTCTCAGAGCGGTGTCTGTGCGAAAGTAGCGATTCACATTGAATTTGGATTACATCCATTTGAAAAAACGTCTAAGGAAGTTAATTTCACATAAACGCAGTTCTCCAGATGAAAGAGTTCTTAAACAGTGAAGATCGAGGTGCACTGAGTTGAACCTCAAAACCATGAGCAGCCTCAGTCCATCGCGTTTTTCTGATATGTACCGTTCTTGGTGGAATAAAATGTGCCAAGTCACTTGAACACTTTCCGTGAAAATATCTATAGAAGACAAACAAATTTCCAACCTTTCTTCGATGTTCCAGGCTATCAAGCTTACTAGTGATGTTCGCGTCTCCAATCAGGCGAATACCTCTTTTCTGGATGGAAACCAGCAACTTCAGGGTATGTTTAGGGGCAGAGCTCCAAACATGAGAACAATACTCCAAAGAAGGTCTGTACTGAGCTTTATAAAACATCAAAAGTTGCTCAGGTATGTATAGTCTGTGACGTCATGGATGCATAATTCGTTGAAAACACCAATTCTGTCGAAATATATTCAATCTCTATGAAGATCATCGAAAAATTGCTCTATTCTGAATAATTCTATCCAATCAGGGGTTTTTGCTAATTTTCTCTAAATGGTTTCAGTGAGCCTGTTTGCGTCTTGGGAATCACACGTTAAAAGATAAGACCTCGTTAGTCCTTAGGTCGCATATGTTTTTCAACTTCTGAGAGTTGTCGTTCGTATGGGGGCGACAGCTGATTAACGGAAAAACAGATTTTAAAATTTCATTTATAATGAATTGTATAATTTTCCTCCAAATTCCACATACTATTATTTCATTTCAGGATTGTCGACCGAAAGTACTTCATACATAATCATGCACCATTCCATAAAGGACTCCAACAATCAGGACAATCATTTCATCTGAGTTTGAGGAGGTCGAAGAGAAAATCTTCTACTTTTTATGGACAATATTCGGCTTACCCAGAGCTGAAAACTTCAATACTATTATCACGCTACACTGGCGAGTAAGACTATATTAGGCTTACTAGCTTTTATTATCCTGAGGAATTAGTGGTTCCAATAAATTCATTAATCCTCATTCCCCATAACGGATTCAATATCCATCCAAGATCATTTCGCAATTATCTAGGATGTTTCTGAGTTTTTATGATCGTTCCAGACTTTTACCGAACTTTCCAGAATGTTCTGGGATGTTATGCAATTTAGTGAAATTCTTGGAAGGTTTTTGACTGTTCTAGAAAGTTCTACAGGCATATCTTCAGAAGCACGCCCTTCAGGTGAAAAATGGAACCTTCTTTACGGACAAACTGATTGAAAAAAAACGTGTGGTTATATTACGTGTTACCGATACAGGGTGTAACATAAGTACGTTAAAATATTCAAGTGACGTTTCCCTGAGACAATTTCAAGAAAAAAGTCCTCTGATACAGGGTGTTGAAATTGAATTATTTTGTTCGTTTTTCAAAAATAACTTTAGAGAAAAATAAGTTATTTGCTCGAAGTTCGGTACCCATGGTTTTTCTGATCTGGAAAATCTTAATTTTGTATTAATTTCAGTGTAACATCTAGAAGGCGCTGCGTACGCAGTCATTATTTTTTTCAAATTGCCCTAACTTTTTCGACAGGAAACTTTTGGTACTTTTCATAAAAAAACCTATTTTCCACACCATTTTCAAGTAAAAAATGTACACTTCCTCAACAACGCTGGAGGTGATAGTTTTCGAGATATTTGCAATTTTCGATGCATAATAATCAGCTACTAGGGCGCTAAGTGAAGTTGCTGGGAACATTACAAAAACTAGGTCTATGATGGATCTCGTACAAAAAAACATCTTTTTCCAATGAAATGTTTGATGAAAATAACTAAAATTGTAAAAAAATTTGACAGAAACCAACTATTTTTTTGAAAACTTTAAACAAATTGTATTTCCAAAACGAATGATTTTTGAATAAACTTTTCAAAGAAAAAAGATTGTTTATTTTGATGAGATCCACCATGAAATGAGAGAGCTAAGTGAAGTTGCTGAGAAGCAACTTCACTTAACGCCCTAGAAGCTAAATATCTCGAAAACGTTGTTGAGGAAGTGTACTTTTTTCCTTGGAAAAGGTGTGGGAATTAGATTTTTTCATGAAACAGGATGTAATATAAGTAGTTTAAAACATTCAAGTGACGTATTCCTGAGATACTCCAGTGAAAAGTATATACGAACTTATATCTGGAAATGCTTCGTTTTGGAGATACAGGATATTGAAATTGAATTTTCTTGTTTGTTTTTCAAAACTAAATTTTGAAGAAATAAGTTATTTGCACGAGGCATGAAAAGTACCAAAAGTTTACTGTCAAAAAAGTTAGAACAATTTGATATAAATAATGACCTCTAGATGTTACATGAAAATTTATACGAAATTATGATGTCCCACGTCGAAAAACCCGGGGTATCGTGCAAATAACTTATTTTTTGTGAGAATTATTGTTAAAAAACGAAGTAAAAAATTCAATTTCAACGAACGAAGTGTTTTCGGACACAAGTTCATAAAGCCTTTTTTTTCAAAATTGTCTACGGAATACGTCACTTGAATATTTTAACGTACTCATGTCACACCCTGTATACCTACGTTAGCTAAGAATATTCAATAGTTCTCAAACTATTTTTCTTCTCTCACAATAAAAAAAATCAAATGATACAATAATGTTCGAGATGAATGCAGAAATTACTGTGGAGATAAACAATTTTAATTTCTACAAGAAGCACAAAGAGGCATAGCTTTAGAGATAAGTTGGTATTATTTATCCGATTCATAATAGGAGATAGTCGTAATCTGAGAGATTTCGAGCCGTTAGTTGGTGTTCTTTCGAATGCCCAGAAGGCTTTTTCTCATTCTGCAGTCAGGAGAAGAAACTGTGAGTATCATAGGCGTGCGAATCAAAAGGAAAGTGAAGGGAATCGAGTTGCTTGTTCATGCTTACCCTCCTTATTAGTTTCATGGTAACAAATAATGAACAGGTAGCAATCAGAAGATGAAGGTGTGAATATAGTCAAGTTTGGGTCGAAACTCCGTAGAAAACTTAGTTGGAGGTTTTAAGATACATTTAACAGTTATTTTAATGAATTGTGTAATTTTATTTTTGTTTAATCGCGTACGCATAAGAAGTTGTATTTTTTCAAAAGCAATTTAAGTTTTATCGCAACCCGAATGCCCGATAGCAGCTTCAATGCAGTTGCAAAACAATACCCTGAAACCCCTTCAAAGCTTCCATAAGCCAGCAAGGGTCTCCTCCCAATATACACTCACAGGCACAATTAACCGACCACCTTGTATTTATCTCAATTTTCAGAAACAGTCATATCACATTTCATGAGAGGTTATGTTGTAAACTACCCTTAAGATGTTCAATAAAAGTCTTTTCTTAACAGATTCTTTACAAAAAATCAATTAATGGAACTTTGACAAAGTTAATTGTGACAAAAGTGGCGTTTCCTAAAAAAAAATTAAAATTAATAATGGATGTTTCCGCCTCTTTTCCTTATGACTTCTTGAACTCTGTTTGGTAACCCATTCACGATATTCTGAATATCCAATTGGGTGATATTGTGCCACTCCTCTACCACAGCCATCTTGAGTTCTCCCAGGGTCATAGGGGCTAGTACTCTACCTCTTATACATCTTTTGAGGTTGTCCCAAATGTGATCTATCGGGTTGATATCGGGACTGCGTGCCGGCCATGGTAAAACTTGAATCCCGACCTCTTTAAGATATTCTGTGACGGATCTTCCGGTATGGCACCCAAGATTGTCATGCAATAATCGAAAGTTGTCACCAATGAACGGTGCAGAAGTTATGACGTGGTCTTGAAGAACCTCTTCCACGTATCTTGGAGTATTCACATTGCATCTATCAAACATGACAAGTTCTGTACGAGCTTCGTAAGAGATTTCTGCCCAAACCATTAGGGAACCTCCCAGGTAGCCCAATGCTTCTGTTATTGCACACGGAGTGAACCTTTCATTTTGGAGCCTGTTGGTACGCTGACGTCCATCTGGATCTCTTAAAGCTACTCTGCTCTCGTCTGAGAACTATACGTTCTTCCATTCCTTCACTGTCCAGTCAGCATATTCTCGTGCAAAAGCAAGTCTAGCTCTTCGGTGTTGTGGGAGCATTCTTCTTCTATGGTGTATGAACCTGTCTCCCGGAATCGTCTGTACGCATCCTGTACTGTAGTTCGAGGTACACCGCGAGTATGAGCTATGCGACGTTGGCTGTACCCAGTATTAGCCATAACCACTGTCTTGGCTTCATCAGTTGCGGCGAGTGTCACTTTTTACAGTCACAAACAATAAGATAACTCAAATCAAACAATACTTGCACCCTATAGCAAAACAGAACAGGAAATGTTAACACGTTAACACAAATTTAAAGGTATAATTTTTTGCCAAAGCATCCACTTCACGAACAACAAAACAATTGAGGAGCTATAGTTAACAAAACATACAGGGCGACGAATGATACAGGTGGGCGGTTAAATCTAATTTAAATGATATCCTTCCTTCACATAAAGTAAGGTTAGACGATTCAGATGTCGTAATGAAACGAATTGGCTATTAGTAACCATATCACTTTCATATCGCGTGGTGAACTTACGATTTTACTCGTATTTAAAATAAATACATATGAAGAAAAATTAACAGAATACTTCTTGAGACGGGATGTTAATATGTAGATACGTTTCATTGAATATACCTTGATGTAATTATTTCACAGGAAACGAAAATTATTGTGGCATAGTTTATTTCGATTATAGTTGGTTTGTATGTAATACCATATGATGAGGATTGTTTTCAAGAAGAATGTGGAGGGTTGTATGTCTACTCATATAAAATAACATGTTTCGAGACAAAAATGAAATTATTTTATTCTTTTCATATTATTTATGTACTTACGCGAATGGCGCAGTCGGTAGGAAGGAAACGAGACGATAAAACGACCATGAATTTGATTACTTAATGGAAAGTTTCGTTCAAATGCAAGATCGCATGTTGAAGTAGAAGATTCATCACGTGTAAGGTGATAAATGAATTCCCGATTTCGCTATGCAACCTGATAAAGCTGCTTACATTCTGTAATCGACGGTTCAAATTTTATAAAGGAATCAATATAGTATACTTTCAAGTTGAATTTTGTTTCAGTTACCTGTTTCAATTGTTCAGGAAAACATTTCACGTCATTGTAATCCGCAACATACTAGTGTGTCCGCAGTTTCGTTGCCAACTATTCCTACGTGCGAAGGAACCCAAACAATTTTGATACGTTTTCCCAGTTCTAGTTTAATACACATAAGGAGGGAATTTCTGGGATATAGTTGTTGTATTCCTTGTATAGCACTCAGTGAATCGGTGAAGACGACGGCATCTTCCCTATGTTTCCTGCAGTGTGCAAGAGCTTTGGCTATGGCGAACAGTTATCCCGTATTTATACTAGTTTCTCTTGGTAGTCGATAACTGTAACTTGCATGATTTGTGATCATTACAGCCCCTACAGTTTCACTGCTTTTAATCGCATCCGTGTATATGTGAGAGTAGTTCGCATACTTGGAGGCCATTTCAGAAAAAGCTCTTCTTATGTGCATTGCAGAAATATCATTCTTGGAATAATGGGTCAGGATGGTATTGCAATCAGGAAGGGTTATTGTTCATGGAAGAGGTATCTTTATGTTCAGAGAGAGAATGTTATGATTTAGAATTGGGTTATTCGCTATTTTGGAAATCCTGGCGTAAAGAGGAAGTTGTGAGTTACGGTAGTACTCAAATTTTTCACTGAAGCGATTAGAAAATGTATTGTGATAGCTAGGATTATTTTTATTTGCTGATATTTTTGCTGCATATCTTAGGATTAGGTTGAGTCAACGTAGTTCGAGAGGTGATTCTCCCGCCTCAACAAGTAAACGTTCCACAGGACTGGTACAGAAAGTCCCCATAGCAATTCATTCATCTCTCCCACCAGCAGAACTATGCTGAAATTAATCGCGTAGATCAGCTACAGACTGATTTCGATGTATTACTTCTAGTGTGTGTCTGGAACTCGATTGATATCAATGCGGCATGACTGCATGTATGATTGCATGAGAGAGAGTTTGTTAACTAGTAACAGCTCTATCTCGTGAACAAAGCTCCAAGCGGAGAAGAAACATCCCATGAATCAATACTTTAAAAGAAGTCGAAATAATTCTGAAGATTGTATCGAGGAAAGATAAATATAGATGAGAAAATGAATAATTCGAAACATTCATCTCTCCCAACTAGTCTGTCTCTCAAGTCCTCCCACCATAGATTTGAAATGACCTGGTGAAGTGGGTGCAACAATGAATCGGGTATAGCAGTCAGAGGCAGAAAGATTGTAAAACACTTTTTTCTGTTCAAACTTTCGAGACGTTTATTGTCTCTTCATCGGGAACTCTACAATAATTATCGAATAAACAAAGGGTATGGACAACGTGTTCATACTTATGAAAGCGAGGTATAAATGAAGGTATAAGTAACAAAGAGGATCCTCATATTTGTATGTCAAGATTAAAATTGGTTAAAATCATGTAACATTCCGTAAGAATTTTGTGATAATATGAGATGATTGCACAGATAATATGAAATTATGAATTGGAAATTGAACTCAATAGGTTGTCAGACATGATTTAACATAGAACATTAAGTTTGACAGAAAGTGTTTGACAGAATTTCTTGTTCTGACCAATGCATTGCTGCCAATGAGATTTCACAGAACTGTAAAATGATAAATCACAGAGAGTGAAGGTAAGAAGTTCCTGTTATGAAATTATTAGTTGTTGTCAAATTTACTTTTCTTTATTTAAACAAAGAAGATAGGTATGAATCAGGCTGAGACTTTCAATGTCCTGGAATTAACTTTATTTGAATTTTTAAATATATGACACATTTCTAAGAAAGTTCTTTTTTGAGTATTATTTACTGAGTCTAAAATTTCACCATTATCAAAAGAAAAAGCATGATCCAGATTTATAGTGTGATTAGAAAGGGTGCATGACGGTTTATAACATCTTATGTCACTCTTGTGTGAAGTGATTCTGTCTTTTAATTTTCTACTCGTTTGTTCAATGTAAATCTTCTCACAACTGGAATACGGAATGGAATAAACCACATTGAATAAATTGATATCTTCTTTATCTTTTGATTTGGAAAACAGTGTCTTAATAGTCTTAAGATTTTTGAAAGGTAATTTCATATGTTCAAACTGACTAAATATTTTTTTGAGATTATATAAAAGGCTACCTAAATGAGGTAACGAGAAATAGAATGTCATTTGTGGGGAATTGTTGTTTGTAATATTTATATTAATATTGTTATGCAACCTATTATTATCATAAAAATTAGTATTATTAGTATTACTAGATATTCAGCCTAATGGGTTCCACTTATGTCTCGAT
>WOGP01000865.1:0-21562 GCA_015342065.1 Leptinotarsa undecemlineata | reverse complement strand
CAATTTAGATTTCATGACCTTGTTAAATCATTGAATCAGCTTGCCACCCAGGGAGAGTAGTATCCTTATGAGATTAATGAAATCGATGCCAAAAATACATACTTCTGATATCAGATACACGAGTAGTATGGAATTTTGGAATTTCTGCAAGCGGCGTTCACTGAATTTTGCATATCATATCATATAGGAGCAAGAGGCCATGAAAGACCTCTGTTCATCAGTCAGACCTCTGTTCATTTAAGTAACTGAGTGCTTCAAAACATTATCATGCATATTTTACGTGATCTCCCAGACAAGGCTGCTTGTGCAGAGTCGTACTAAGAAACGACCGATTTTTTTAATAATATACAGCGGGGTATAGACATTTTTTTAGGAGGGGAAACAAATTGACAGTTTGTTCAGTGGTATCAGTACTTGACATTTCAAAAATGTTAAACTTCAAAATACTGTATATGTACACACTACACGCGTTTAAATGTAACAGACCACTCCAACACTGTAACAATGAATTCCGTCAGCCGATTGCAGTTAAATCTGATTGGCCAGCGAAAGGAAACTTGTTCATTTTACTCAATAGATACAAATCTGCGTGGTGATCATGCTTTGATCACGCATTTATCTTTGTTTAGGTTGCTTTGTTTGTTGCATGGATATAGTTCTAGTTCTAGTTTCTACAATATGTCTGCTTGATGTTTGAACAGGATTCTGCCAGTCATCATGTTATTACTTGAAAAAATTATAAATTTCATTTCCGGAACGACTCATAGAAAAAAATCACTCGTTTAAGAAAACAAGGGTGGATATAATCACCTGCTCACATTTCAGAGTCGTCAACAACTTCGTGTGAAGTTTAAGAAAGGAGTAAAAATGTATTGTACTCAACGCATATTTATGACCTTCAAGAGTATTATAATAATTCATTCCAACAATTCAACTCTAATTTTATCATTTTGCTATTTCCATCATGTAATTTTTAATAAAACCTACAACTTCTATACACACTTTTGTGAAAACTCGCGAAATTTTCTTTATATCATTTGGTTTTCATTTTAATTGCTGTACTTGTGTTAAAATTATGATAATATATATTCATGTAAATTTTTAATGGCAATTTCAACATTTCTATTGTTTTTATCATTTTATTGTTTATAATGACGGTGTGGATACGTCCAATGAATATCTTTGGCAGATTTGTGAATCAAATTTCTGAATGAATTTTTTAGACAAAAAAGGACAGTTTTGATTGATTGATTGATATTTGAAACCATTTTCTTTGCACCTTCGACGCCACTGCCACCTCTTCTGGGTCGTCTCTTACGCCTATGATGACCACATTCAACGTTCTCAATACCGGATTCTCTATATCTAACGACGCAAACATAATTGTTCTAGTCCCTCGAGAAAAGCGCCCTTTTACATTCAGCCAGTTCGAGGGATGATGCTCGCGAATACAGTCATTTCGAAAAATCGCTTGAACCACGACAAATCTCTTCCGATGAGAGTTGCTGATTGCGGCATTTCAATTCGGATTTGCAGGGCTGGATCGGGGAATTTGGGAAACGGATTGAGAATATTAAAAGTTGTTGAGGGCAACTCTGCGTTCTGCTTTCGAAATCTCTTTTTGAGATTTACAACCAAATTATGGAAATACATATCATACGATTTGGAAGAAAGCCCCAGCGAAACAACTACTTTCACATAAACAGTGAATTATACGAAAATCACATCTTCTTATTCACTCTGTATCAGATATCATTCATATTTATTCATAATATATAAAAGAATACCTTTCTTCCACCCTTCGGAAAGTTTCCCAATTTTTATAAGAAAGCTATTTTCCCAAAAACGAACTCCTCTTTGAAAATATATCCTTGTCAATTCTGAAAAGAGATTATTTTGGTTAAGGCTTTCTCGGCCGATATTTTCAGTGTTCAGTTCAGTTATGGTTAACAACAATATGGCAAATGCTTACCGGGTAAGATCTACTTTCCAAGATAATTCCAAAATGAACATTGAGTTATGTCCAACAGATATTTGTGCAAATTACTTCACAGAGAAAATTCTTACAGATGCTGATTGATAGAGCCAATATCAATTTAGTGACCTACAAACTACCTTCGTTGTTTTTTGCCTCTCGTCAGTGCAAGACATCAATGTATCTAGGACTCGACTAACTTCATCGTAGCTCAACCGCATATACGAAACCTTCGTCTGAGTAACGTTTGTTTAAGAATTATATTCGAAACATTGATCTACATGAAATAACTGCTGGTGATCACTTCATTAATTTCAGCGAGTATATACTGCAGGCCGAAAAAAAATTCATCTGCGAAAAAACAACTTGCCCAAGTGGAAGCAGGGAAATGACAAGGAAACTACCATTCTTTTCAGAAAAAGCTGAATAATCATTTATCCCTATTGTATCAGCATTTATCTATCACTATGAAAGGATTTCAAAATATTCCAACTGGGGCGCCAGCCGCGGGAAAAAAAGGCGTTCATAAAATAAAGTTACTTTTCATCACTGTTTCTCCATACCGGTACATTTTCGGAAGCTGAAATTTTGTATATAGGTTCGTTTAATATTCTAGATGTACAATAAGAAAAGATTTTTTAATATTCCACTGGGGCGCCAACCGGAGGTGACACATTGATAATGATTGGGAGAATGGCATTCATATTCAACATTATGTATCCTGTAAAATCCGGTTGCTTTAATTTTGGTAGATAATCTGTTGAGAATAAGTTCTCTTCTGATCATCTATCACTCCATACTATGACAACCCTCAAAAGTCGCAGCTTGTGTTAGCTGGGATTAACAAAGTTCACCCTTGTGACATGCGATTCCTAGCACGGGTTGGACGATAGGCAGTGATAGTTAAAACATAACTGTTTGGCGTCATCATGTTCTTGAGTTTTTTTTAATGCATTCATTTTATTATTTTAATTTTAGTGATAGCTGTTAGAGAAAAATTGGCGCGAATACTGAACAGGTTTCTAATTATAAATATCCAAGAAAAATTGTGATATTTCATGAAAGACAGCTTTTGGATGCTCAAGTACTAAATCATTTCAAGTCCATTCAAAGTGCAGAATTTTGCAGAATTTTATTGTATTTTTCTGACTGAATAGAATCAGTGTAAGCCATGAGTTCCCAATCTTTTTGCACCTGTGTACCACTTGACTTTTTGAGAAATATTGCAGTACCACCTGACCTAAATTAATACACGTATAATATTTGCTCTTCTAAAAGTGTTCGAAGGCTTTTTTAATTAAATTTCTGAGAAAAATTCATATTTAATGGTTAGATATTTGTTCATTTATAACATGCTTATAATAAAGGAGGAATAAAACGATTAAAATGGTATTTATTTACAGTTTTATTTAGTACCCATATAGGTCTAAAAACATAAAAATAAAAAAATTATTAATTATTATTAAAAGCAAAAAATCAATCAACATACAAAATATACTTTTATAGTCTTTAGTGCGAAACTTGTTGTTTTTTGCCTGTGATTGAAATATCAACATTAGGAGTCATTGAACATATCTTCACTCTTAAATTCTCTTCAATACTTATTCTGCGCCTATATTCATTTCTTATGTACAAGACTTCAGAAAATCCACTCCCACACAAGTAACTCGTAACAAGTGGCATCTAAAATAGCCGAGCTTGCCGGAAAGGCAAAGGATACTCGGTTTTACAACCGATCCAGAAATTAGTTAAAGATATCTCTTTAAAATAATCATTCATGGAACTATCTGATGTAAGTTTGATAAAACTTTCTTTTAGTTCCAATTCATTTGGTGAGGTTTCCGAAAAAGGATTTCTGATCCAGTCCACTTTTGAATAATCTTCAGAGAAATACTACTTAAAAGCTTTTTTGAAGGCCTTTCAAGTGAACAATGATACCTGCAACGACATCTGGCATTGGAGATATTTCATTTTCTTCAAAAAATGATGATAGAGTGGACAATGCAGATAAATTCTCCTCCTGTATTTGTGAACAAAACAGGAATAACTTTCTCTTGAAGGAGTTTATTTTGTCACTGGCTGTGAAGGCTATTGTACTTAGTCCCTGAAGTCCCAAGTTCAGTGTGTTGAGTTTGTCAAAAATGTCGGTTAGGTAAGTCAATCTTGACAACCATTCTTCATCAGCAAACAATTTTTTCACTTACTTCTGATTTTATTTCAAAGAGACGGTTTATAATTTTCCCGCGAAATAACCACCTCACTTCTGTATACAGGAGTAAAGTTTTGAACTTCTCACCCATTTCTTCACACACCAAAGAGCCCTAGCCTTTATGAAGGTAAGATTATCCGGCATACCTTCAGCAGCTAATGCTTCTCGATGAATGGCACGTGCGTACTTTTGCATTCAGAAGCCACTCCCTTCATTTTTGCTGCTAGCCCTGTCAATTTTTCTGACATAGCTTTTGCCCCATCTGTACACAAGTCAATACACTTGGACCAGGGAATGCCTACTTTGAGCACGTATTCATCAATTACCATAAAAATGAGTTCCGCTGTGGTATTTGATTCAAGTGGTTTGCAGAAAAAAAGCTCTTCTATCATCTCTTCATTATAATCAAATCTCACGAAAACAAGTAACTGTGCCATGTAACATCAATGCTTTCGTCAACTTGAAGTGCAGAATTAGTGCATTCTTGGAGTTTTAAAGCCAGTTGTTCTTCAATATTATTAGACATATCGTCAATTCGGCTTATTACTGTGTTATTTGGCAGTTGTATTTTTTAATTTGGCTGCCTTTTCCACTAACACGGCTTGAACCATATCCACAGCGGGCGGCAGTAAAAGCGTCTCACCTATTGTGTGAGGCTTTCCATCTTTTGCAATTCTCAAACTAGCAAGGTATGACGCCTTTATCAAGTTAGTATCAGTATTGACAAACTTCGTCAAACATTAGGTTTCTTTTTAAAAAAACTTGATTTTATTTTAAAGAATTCAATGGGCTTACAAATCAAATCAGGGTGCTTAGTATTTTGGTGTCGCATCAGTAAATAAGGCTTCATGGCATGACATACAACATATTGAGGAATAGGAATGTCACTGGTTTCAGTCCCTGGCTTCACTATAAAATCGTACTGTAAATAGCTTTCATCGTATTTACGATTGGCCGGTAATTTATGTTTTTTATCACAGTCCTTTGAAGTAGAAGAGGACGTCAGAAATCGTTTCATAGTTCAATTTTCTTATACAAAATCAGAATTAATATAATAATTACAACACCCAAAACGAACCTGTAATGTCAAGTGAAAGTAAACGACAATACTTTCAAAGACCCACAGGTAAAAAATGAAACACCTTTTGTTTACCAATTGTACTATCTGGGGATTTCTAAGTGAAATTCCAAAAGTGTTTTATTGTTTTATTACCTAGGAATTATAAATTCCAATATAATAGATAAACAAAGATGTCAGGTCGTTCACTAGGTTATGGGTATTTCGTTTTTCTAGCGACCCGTGAGCTGAGTCATGTTTGCTATTAACATCATGTTCCCCACATCACTCACGCATACCCCCACGTAAGCAGTTTCAATTTGACATTCGATTCGACTAAGTGCGGTTTTTTACTGACAAAGTTTTGATTTTTTTATGTCCTTAATTTTGTTATTACCCGGAACGTATAATAAAAAATTAGTTGAAGAGCTTCAGTATGAATACATTAAATGAAATCATCAATTAGTTCCTGAATACTTAAAATCCTGACTCGGTAATGTATTCTCAAATTTGAGGAATAATATGAAATATTACTGAATTTAGCAAAAATGCCATTCTCTACATGAATCGAGAAGGATATTATTTTTATTGAAACATGCATTTCAACGACATAAGGTGTAATTCATGAATTAATGAATCATACTTTCATAATCTAGAATTTAAAAAAAATTGGAAATGGGAATATATTTCGCCATAAAAAAAGATTTAACGTCAATAACGGTCGAGAGCTACAAAAAATCATGAAGTATCAATCATAATTATGATTGGAACGAGTTGAAATTGAATATGTTGTGGTTATTCCTGAAGAAACTCTCCTCAAGATCATATTTATTGTAACAACTTTGAAGACGAAATAATTTGATATTGATTTGATAATTTTTGAATATGCAACAAAAGCAACCTAGAAAATAGTTTTAATATTAATGATATAATTTCCATTAAAGAAGAAATGGAAGGATATACAATTGACAAAATTCTGAGTCCAGCCCTGGCGTACCCCATAATACATAATGACAAGATAGCTATCCGATTGGAGCCCTTTACGAGTTCTGAAATATGCCATAATTAGAAGCTCGCCTCCCTGACGATGACGTCCTGTAATTCCGCGCAAATCCATAGAAAACAAAGAGTTCGTTATGCGTTCGGTTTATAATTTGGTATCATTCCGAAAATTCGAAACTCCGTTTCAATCAACCGAACCGTTGTCACAAAGATGACGTATAATTAAAACAATTACTTCCATAATCATCAAGGGGATTAATTAGCGATGTTTGAAAATTCGAATTCTGAGTGGGATGGATGTTATAACGATCGTCAATAACAATAACGATAATAACGTTAATGGAACTTCTCTATCGGCCCACTTGACGGAAACAAGCTTTGAAAATTAGAGCCGACAGCGACTGTTTTATAGAGGAGAAGAAACAGATTCTGTATTTGTTCGTTGGATAACTGTTATAACCATGTAGTAGCGAAGGAAATAAAATAACACTGAAAATATAGGTTCAGAATAATTGCTACACTCAAAATTAAGTAATCATTGCGGAACATACCCAATAAAATCACTTGGTAATCAAATGCACTTCAACTTTTCTCTTTAATCGTGAAACTGGAAAATAAAGATTTCAATAATTCTTCCACTTCGTCAGAGATAATTTTTGACCAATCCAGACTCTGTATTATTGTGTAATTATGTATGGTGAATCCCTTTGAATGGTAAATTATTCGTAATATCGATTTATCTGTATTTTTTCACAACGTATATTATACGTGATTTCGTCATCCTTTTTTCATTAATTTATATTATACATTTTTGTGACTTTTTGAACTGAGAAAAAACACAAATATGATTGCAGAATATCTCATATCTTCAGGATAAAATATAACTCCATAATTGTGGATTTTGCGCTTTATATCAAAATAAACCCTCAAAGTTCACCCACAACCTAACGTTAAGGAATTACTTAGAATGATTATTCATTATAATATCATCATGATTATTCAATACTTCACCACATCATGGTCCTATCTAGTAAATTTTCCTGTTTAGTAACAGACTTTCATTGAACTTCCCCAATCTGCATGACACCCCAACTGACATAAAATCGAAGCGAACGAAACATGGATCTACACCTATAGTACATTCGGTATTATCCGAGAGTGAAAGAATTTCAAGAAGGCCAACATGCCGATACATCAAAGAAAGCAATATAGTCGTATCAAGCAAATGGCACTGCAATTCATCCACAAAGTCACTGAGATATTTCTACTCGTTATGCCCCTTGGGGATGTCATTAAATGAGTCATTAAAATAGTGATTTGCGACAAAGAACTTCAAAAAAAAGGGCCGCAGCTGCTTATCATATTGCGTTAAAAATATCATCAATAGGCGTCAGACTGGGGATATTAATATATCAATATTTTACAATGATGATTGATGATTACAATTCATATTTGAAAAGGTTTTTTATTTAGAATTATTGATACCTTCCACAAATGTATAAAATAATCATAAAATTTAATTATCAAACAGTTTGATCTTCCTCTTGAAGATGATCACTTGGTGATCGAAACACGTGTCGAGGTGTTGAAATAACGGTTTGGTGTTGGGAAAAAAACCTCAGTAATATTCAATAGTTTCTGAGAGTTCGAGATATAACCTTCGTCCTTGCAGTCAACGCATTTATCAATGATGATGTCTAGTGTGGTGGAAGACGAAAAAATATGCTATTATAAGTTCCAGCTGACCACGGCCCGACCTACCAGTCCGGATTTTATTTTATTTAATAGTTATTTCGGCTATGAAAGCCTATGTTCTTATATTGAAGATAACCGTATTTATTTTCCATGTTTCAGATATATTTCCCCGAGTCAAACTAGTTCTGACAACAACACACAATTCTGAGGTAGAAGTTTATTTTTTTCAGCATTACTGAGTGAATATCCACATAAGTGGAACCACCTATTGTGGCCAAGTTTTTTATGTCAGTATTGGTGGTTTGACCAATCAACCGACAACTGCGGCAGCAGAAATTTGGGAAGCTAACCTGGAATGCCATCGGAAAACGAATCCACCTGTTTCTAGACATGATATGAAATCGAGAAAGGTTAATGCTGCTGAAAAATAATTTTATGAAAATCAAAAAATAAATAGATAGGTACTATTCTGATCACTCCCATATTGATTTCAATTCAAGAGCCACAGCTAGGCAGCTGTTTTGGTCTCGTGGGCATCGTCAGTACCGGGCAGGTGGTCCTCGATTGAAGACAAAATGTGAATAACTAAGAAATTTACTTAATAAAAGAACTGCGTAAACGCAAGCGAGACACAAGTGGAACAAACTATTGGTGCTACCGCAATTTTCAGTTGATTGGTCAAACCACTAACACTGACATAAGAACATAGCAAGTTGACTTGGGTGTCATTATGTCTCACCAGAAAATGTACCTCCAAAAGTTTTTTATAGTATCTCCTGTCGTTTTTGTGTCCTCGGTATTTACTTTCAACTAATGAGATTTGACGCTTCACTATGATTTTTTCTTACATTTTGTAATATTCAACTAGATACCTTTTGTATTAGTTACATGTATCCCAACGTACCTACATAGTAGCTAGTGACTGCCCGCTGGAAGACAACTATTTTACCGGCCAATCTCACGCTCAACATAGAATTATCCCAATTATTTCAGCACGGTCCTGCCGCTGAATGAATAAGAAGCATCTATAAGACCATCCTCTGTGAGATATTTTGTATAAATGGCTGTTACATTCAAAATTGGGAATTGACAGTCTGAAGAAACAAAACACAGCTGCCCAAATTTCCCAAAAAGCTGTGAATATACGAAAATATAACCCATTCAATTGAATATTTCATCGCACAATCACTCTGCTTACTAAATCCCCAACTTGAGCTCAAATCCTTATCGCCATTGTAGAAACGACTGAAATAAAGTTATCATCACCAAAAACCAACCTGCAACCTGTACAGTATCTGTAACGACCGTATTATGAAATAATCCAGATATTGTTCAAGTTTTTGAGCCCCATTTCCGCAATTAAATCTCTCCGAGGAGCTCCTCCGAGGTATTATGAGATATTATGGGGTTTATTAAGTTCGTCCAAGTTGGCTCTAGATTCAGCAACTACGTCACCATGAATAATGGAGGGCATAATTGAAAACCACTCGAAAGATATTTTTAACGCGTATGGATCGTAGAATGTGTACTTTATCTTCGATAATGCCTATTGAAAGTCTTTAACCTAATTATTGAGGTTATTAGGGGATGACTCATTAACATTTTGGAACAGTTGAATGATATGGAGAATTAAAAAGGTATTCGATGAAAAGTTACATGAAGCAAAATGAATGGAATAAAGAAATCAGTTGCTGATCAGTCAACTTGATTCACGGTATCCGCCCTTCATGATATCTTTAGTTTCACCTACACACTCTTGTCGTCAAAAATCATATCCTGCAAGGTCAATAAATAGGCTTGATCTTGGAAGTAACTTTTCAGCAATCGATTCATCAAGATGCTGGATTTTGTTTTATTTTCTTGACCCGACACATTTATGGATATTTTGGCACCAAAATATAAAACACGGAAACAAATATAGTATTCCTTATATGCCGTACTGAGAATTATTTTTGTACACCTCGAATTTCATTACCCAACCTAATGAGGCCGTCCACCATTTATACTGAAAACTGACTTTTTGAGGGTTAATGAATGAGATATATATATAGTGACCCATTGTACATCCTACCGAGGAGTTGTCCTCCTAGGTCATCGTCCATCCTGTCATTTCCAGGAAGGTGGATCGGCAGGTGTAGGCCATGACTCGCTGAACACACATTCTCTTATTGACGATAACTCCGGGCACTCGCATAGGACGTACCTAACAGTCTCATCTTCCTGTTCACACATCCTGCATAGAGGTGTTTCCACTAGCCCCATATTATTGGGGTGTTTCCTTAGTTGACAGTGGCCAGTCAGAAATCCTACTGTTAAGCGTAGATTTTTCCTGGACATCGCCATATATTTCTTCGGCGCCACCTTCCCAGGGTCGCCCAAGGGGATCCTGGCAAGATTACATCCTTTGATTATATCCTATCTCTTTGAGGATGGAGCATGGGTGTAACATTTGACTAGTTCCGCAATTGTCGAAGTCATCAGGCCGTGGGTGCCACTGGGCCCTAAAATTCTTAGTCCAGCCGCTTCCTTGGCTGAAGAGTCGGCCGTGCGATTACTTTTACTGTTATCATGGCCTTTAGCCCAACTCAGGATAATGTTATGATCTACTGAGGCTTTGGCTAAATCTTGATGGCACTCTAATACTAGCCCTGAGCCTGTTCAAGGCTTAATAGGGCTTGTCAGTGCAGATTATTATGTTTTTGCCAGAAATTCCTTTCTTGGTTATTTCTTTTGTGGCGATTGAGATCAAGCTGGTATTTCTTCCCATTCCACATTTAATCCTTAGGTTAGTGATCTGGAGTACACTCCACATCCTGAGCCTTCTTTGGTTTTTGAGCCGTGTGTATAAATCCGTATTGCATTTGTCGCATCTAACTCTGTGTTCTGCTTAATTTAAATTTTGAAGGGTTTATTAAAACACAAACCTGGGTTCAATTGAATCACTTGTTGCCTACAGCAGAGGTTGCGCAGTAAGCGCTTCCCGCCATAGGCCCAGCCTCAATTGACCTATTCCTACTTCGAGGTTTACACCAGCTGTGCGCAATCGTACCATGGTCTTAACGCAACCTCCTTAACGTACAGGTCCAAAGGGGTCAGAACCGTAATTAATTCCATTGCCGCGGTTGGTGTTGTTCTCATGACTCGTGTGATGTTCAAACAAGCCAGTCGCTGTATTTGATATAATGCTTGTAGAACTTTCGGTCCCCAAGCAATGGCTCCGTACGTTAACATAGGTCTTATTATTGCAGTATAGATTGAGGTGACCACACGATGTGATAGACCCCATTGCTAATAAGACACATATGCTCTTTTTTCTTTTCTCTCTCTGCAAGATAACTATGTCATCTACGTATGCAATTGTGTAGAATCCATTTTTGTTAAGGTGATTAATTAGGGTATCCAGAACTATGTTGCAGAAAAGGGATGATAAGACCTCTCCCTGTGGACATTCCCTCATGACCAGTCCTTTCACTGTGATGTCTTCTACATTAATACTTATTGCTCTGCTAGAGACCATCTGAAGTATCCATTCTCCTACTACCAGTGGTACATTCCTGGAGTGTAGTTGCTGGGTAATTGTTGGAAAGGTTGTTTTATCAAACGCTTCTTCGATATCTATGAATATACCCAAGGTGGATTCTTTGTTGTCCAATGATCTCTCGATTCTGCCAACCACATGATGAAGGGCGGAATCAGTAGACCTTTCCCGAGTATATGCATGCTGATTTGGATGAAGTGGGTTGTGAACAAGTACTTTATCTCTTATTTACCGCTCACATAGCCTCTCCATGGTATTTAAGAAAAACGATAGGTATTCGCTTCATTTAACAATTTGAAAACTTTCAAAAATGGTTTATACTATACAAGAGAGAATATCCATTGTAGCTACGCAATGGACAACATTCAATCTTTAAGACAACTTGAGACTATTTCTGGAGTTTCTGAAAGCAACGTACATCGAATTCTGAAAGAAGCAAAATTCCATCCTTATAAAATGCAGAATATACAAGAATTAAATGAAGATAATCCTGTCAGACGTACAGAGTTTTGTGAACTCATTAATGAATTATTGATCGGTGATAATAATTACCTCTACAATGTTTGCTCTTCTGACTAATCTTCTTTTTATTTAAATGGGCATGCGAACAGGCACAACTGCATATACTGGAGTGACAACTCATTCATGAACTCCCCAGAAATTGAATGTTTGGGCGGGTATTCTGGGAGACCATATTTTAGTAACCTCAACGGTATTTTGAATTTATTGATACAACTACGGACCCCAGATTCACTCAGTTACTTAAAGACGCTGATAGTCCACTTGAAGGTGAGCTCACCTTTCAACGAGAAAGACCTCTTTCACATTTTATTGCACCTGTACGTCAATTTTTAGATGACAATTTCACAGGGAGATGGATTGGAAGGCGAGGACCAATAGAATGGTCGGCAAGATCTCCTGATCTATCACCTCCACGTTTTTATGGGATCATTTGAAATCCAAAGTTTATATTATACAGCCAAATGCTCTTGATGACCTACGCAGGAAAATTGTTGTGGAGTGTCTCTAGAATTGTTTGAGAAATGTGCGAAGACATTTTGAAAGTCGGTTATACTTCTGTTTGAAACTAAATGGTTCGCATTTTGAACATTTTATATGATGAAGTTAGGTGATGAAAAATAAAAATATCTTGATAAAATTTCAACAACACTTTATTGGCCTTCAATTTCAGTAAACCGATGTATTTGAGATTGAACTCCTTTCAAAATGATGCATCACAAGTACAGTAGTCCCATTGAAAATTCTGTATATTGATGCTGTTGATTTTTTCCTAAAATTCCATTTTTTGCCTCTTTTCAGTTCATTACTATATTTCGCTGCTGAAGTAGCTTGAAAAATCAATCAGGCATTTGGCAATGATATTGTTGATGAACGCATTGTTGGTTCCCGAAATTTCATTCCAGGGATTTTAAAATCGAAGATGAACCCGAAGTGGTCGACCTACAGTAATCTTGGACGAGGATTCGAGAACCCTGGTGGGGTATTATCCATCACAAACAGTGCGTGGGATGGCGAAAGAACTGGCATCAGCTCCCATCTGGTTTTTGATGGTTCAAAACGTATAGGAAAGGCCAGAAAGCTCGAAAAGTGGATGCCTCACGATTTGAACGATCGACAGAAATTGTCACGTTTCGAGCCTGTTCTTCTTTGCTTTTGCGCAACCATAACGATCCTTTTTTGAATCTAATCGTCACGTGTGGTGAATAGTGGACCCTCTAGGACAACAGGAGACGTTGAGGACAATGGTTAGACACCAACAAGCCACCCAGGCAATTCGTAAAGAAAAAAACCCACCTAAAACGACCATGTGTGATCCACTATAATTTTCTGCAACCAGGCCAAACCATCACACATAGTCCTATTGTGAGGAAATCGCCCACCACACTCTCCAGAGCTCTAGCCAACCGACTACCATCTTCTCAAGTACTTTCATAACTTTTTAACCGTTAGAGCATTCACCGATCAAGACCAGTCTAAAACGGGCTTCGACAACTTCCATCTTCTCAAGTACTTTCATAACTTTTTAACCGTTAGAGCATTCACCGATCAAGACCAGTCTAAAACGGGCTTCGTCAACTTCATCGAATCTCGTGCACACGATTTTTATGCTGGCGGAATTGATCGACCAGTGTTACGTGCATAAGTGCACAGATCCAAATGGCGGTTATTTCGATTGAATTTGATAAGTATTCGATTTAAAGTATTACGGCTTAAAGTGGACTCAAAGAAACGGATAGAACTTTTGAAACAACTTCTCAGATGCTTTTTCTGTAAAGTTTCTCAACGTAGAACAACATGTAATATAGATTTTTCTTATTTTTGAAACGATAGTTCGTATCCATGAACCATTAAAAACCCAATCAATATAAACTTTAATCAGATATGACAAAGATATGAAGAGAACCCTCATGAGATAACAAATCCTGCATCATTGCCTATTTCTATATTTTATATTATCGATCAATCAACTAGAGGACTTGCCAGAGATATGGAGTTATTTAACGGCTGGTACTCGAAAAAATAAATAGAACACATTTAGTTGTGGAACATGATGAAGTTTCCAAGTTAAATATATACAGTTTGTCTAACAAATCCGAGAAAGAAGATACAAAGTCTAATAAAATTAATATTCAGGTACTGAAAATGAAATCCACTTTCCAACCATTTTTCATTTCTCGATGTATCAAAGTTCAATTTCATTAGAAAGTAATCGTTACGCGTTATATAAAAAGAACTCAGACTTACAGGGTTATTCAAATTCCACTCTACGGGGTATGTTGAGAAAATAACGGAAATTTTTATTTTTGAAAAAAAAACTTTGATTTAATTGTTAAAATTAATGTTGTAACCTTCAAATCAGTCCCCATTAGATGTCGCTTATGCCAGCGCTTCTTCCAATCTTCGAAACATTTCTCAAACTCGAGCTTTGGGGTAGCCTTTGGCTTTTTCAGCCAACGTGCTTTTGAAACGATGGCCCTTCAAGGTTCGGCCCTTCAAGGATCACTTCATATTTGGTAATTGAAAAAGTCACACGGAGCTACGTCTGGTGAATATGGAGGTCGTTGCCTCGTTAAAATATTGGTTTTCACCGAAAAAATCAACAAACAATCAGTCAAGCGTGAAAAATTTCTCTGTCTACAAAAGCCATGAATTGTCTTTTCGAAATTTTGAGTGTTTTTTCCGCACTACTTTAGAGAAAATATGTTGAGAAAACTAGCATTGTCAAAACTGATGAATTTTATGTATGTTGCATCAAGTTTCATTTCGCAATATTGAAATTATTTTTTGTGATTGAAATTTTTCATATGGGCTGTAAATTAAATTTAGAAAAATTTTCCGTTTCATTTGGAATTCTCTGAATTTCACACATAATATCAGTGTATATCAATAATTTCATCATGACATCAAAGTCAAATTTTCAATATTGGAAATAATAATACTGGTCAAACAGTACTTGTTATGAAAGTTTTTGTAGAAGTTCAAGAGTAGTGTTGAGAGTTTTTCCACTGCACAAGAGATCCATGAAAATAACTGATTGACCTCTGATCCACCTTGCAAGCCATCTGTCGTCTGAATGTACAGTTATTTCTGACAAACACAGTGATTTATTCGAGAATTTAGGTGAGTTAAGGCTGTTGTCATGTCAAAGTAATTTTCAAGATTTGTTGTCCATAATATGCTGATTTTCAAGTTTCATGTTTCGTCTACAACTACGGTATATATACATCATAAAATAAGATGAGACAATACCCCATGTACTTCAGAGTAGTTTGTGTTGTGAAGACAACAATAGCTCTACACAAATTGCCTTATCGTCATTGATAATGTCTATCGCAGTTGTAAATGAAACTTGAGGCTTAGGAGGCTACATACCACGGCCAAACGAACTTAAAAATGTGATTTCCACATAAGTCCATTCGGCCGTGTGGGATAATATCATTCGATAAATGTCTACATGCATCCGTTTGAAATTGAAACAACAATAATACTGCTTAAACTCATATATAAGTATTATTTTGAGATATGTAGTTATGAATTTGATCAAGTTCTCGATGTATACTTATCCATTCGATATTGAATTTCCCACAATTCAAAAATATGAATGTCAAATCATCGATTATTCTAATCCTGAAACAACCCATGAATTCATACGGATGTGAGTTAAAAGAACAAATGAAATATTCAAAAGGATAAGAGTATATCATTAAATGAACGGAAGTATGGAATTTAACAATTCAAATAGAGATAGACATCGACTTAAAGACTATTGACCTTCACTTTGAAGACATCAATACATACATTAACTTATGGAAAATGCAAGATTTTCAGATGATGGCATGTTTTTTGCATTTTTTGTTTGTGTATGGATGGTTGGACGGAAACTAGAAGAAAAACTGGTTTATAAGCAGAGTAAAATGGTTTTCGCAGAGCTTTGTCTGGCATACTCTACAATTTTTGTCCGATGAGCAACTCACCATCTCTTACTTCTGAAGAAGTAAAAGTTGGTCAAAGTGTCTGAATTCTTCGTACCGAGAATACTCTATGAAGGCATCTTGAAATAAAACATTGAGGAAACAATCTAACTATAAAATAGATATGGAGAACGACGCAAATGAGTTGAAGAAACTTGAAAATAGGAAAATGGAAACATATATATATATATATATACTCGCGTCGTGTAGGGTATTGCAGTTCTATTATTTGGGAATACTGCTTGTTTTGAATTCGTATCTATTGCAGAAACTAAGTTCAGTTTCAACATAGGAAAATGGAAAGTCTCAGATGTGCTACTTCTGGTAAAAATCAGTGAGAAAGTATTGAAAATATCAAGAGAAGATTTTCAAATACAAATAAAATGAAAAGACCCGGAACTGCAAAGAAATCAATAGTAACACAGTAAGGAAGGATTTGAAAAGAAAAAAAAATCTGAATTTGAAAGAAATAATATGTATCTCTGTATCTATAGGGTAGGGAGGGTGAGTGTAGGTCCACAGCACTTAGGCCACATGTGACCTATTATACATCCTCCCGAGAAGTTGTCCTCCTAGATCATCGTCCATCATGTCCTTTCCAGGAAGGTGGACAGGTATCTGGGAGACATATCCTTCATATCTGCAGGTGTAGGCGAAGACTCTCCAAACACACACTTTCTTATTAACGATAACTCCTTACATTCGCATAGGACATGCCTGAGAGTTTAATTTTCCAGTTCAAACATCCTGCATAGAGGTGTGTCCACTAGCTCTATATTGTGGAGGTGTTTCCTTAGTTGACAATGGCCAGTCAGAAATACTACTGTTAAGCGTAGATTTTTCCTGGTCGTCGCCAGATATTTCTTCGGCACCAGCTTCCCAGCCAGCTTCCTGGCTAGATTGCATTCTTTCATTTCATCGCATATCTTTAGGGATTGAGAATGGGTGTGACGTTTGGCTAGTTCCGCAATTGTTGAAGTCATCAGGCCGTAGGTGCCACTGGGTTCTAAAATTCCTAGTCCAGTCGTTTCCTTGACAATGGTATTACCTTTACTCATGTCGTGCCCTTTAACACACCTCAGGATAATGTTATTATCTACCAAACCTTTGGATAAATCTTGGTGGCACTCTATTTCTGGCACTGAGGTAACACGTTGTCTGTTCAAGGCTAACAGGACTTGTCTACTATCAGTGCAGATTATTGTGTTCTTGCCAGAAATTCCTTTCCTGGCTATTTCTTTTGTGTTAATTAAAATACCAGCCAGTTCTGTTTGAATCACGCTGGTATTTTTCCCATTCCCCACTTGATCCTCAGGCTTAGTGATCTGGGGTATACTCCACATCTTGAGCCTTCTTTGGTTTTAGAGCCGTCTGGATATAAGCGTATTGCATTTGTAGCATGTATGTTCTGTTTTATTTATTTTTCGTGGGGTTTATTAAACACAGAACTGGTTCAATTGTATCTCTGGCTGCCTGCTGGAGAGGTTACGCAGTAAGCGCTGTTCCCCATAGGCTCAGCCTCAATTGATCCATTCCTTCTTCGAGGTTTACACCAGCCATGCGCAATCGTAACATGGCCATCAACGCGACTTCCTTAACGTACACTTCCAGACGGGTGAGACCAGTAATTAATTCCATTGCCGCGGTTGATTTTATTCTCTAGGCTCCTATAGGAATGATATAAATAAGTTTGGAAATTCTCCATTGCTTGGTAGAAATACAGTATACTGAAAGATTTGCACCATGAACACATGTTTTGCTATACAAAAGCTTCCGTGAGCAGAACTACTTAAGCCATACACTCATTTTAGCGCAGTTCTAACATTTCAATGCAACTTTTGTAGAACGATTCATCTTTTGCCTCGAAATAGGCCTCAGACTCAGCAATAGTCTCTTCTTACTGGTGGAACAAGAACCTGAGCACCAGCTCGAATATTGCGACCGTTACCAAATCAACTTTGAAAATGTATACCGCAGCAGTAGACGAAACTTCAGGCATAAAACTACCGCCATACAGTTATCTCTGGCTGTGAAAGTTCACCTTCTTCAATTAAACATTGGATTAGTTTCTGGGGAAAATGGAAATTCTTATGCTTTGCAATGCTGAAGATATTTCTAAATGAAATATGGTAAAAGCGGCAAAATGAGTTTGAATGTAGGAGGGAGTACTGAAGATCACTAAGAATGAAATGTTAGTATAAAGCTGTGTTAATATCAGGTAGAGTTGAAGTAATATTATACAAAAATATGGAAAAATAAAATGGTACTCAAACCGCAATTACTAGTTATTAAATAATCATTCAAATACTATTTCCAATAATCACTTTGTTACCGACTATTACATACTTCAACTTGACAAAGGAAATTTCTCACCCAACTTTCTTTGTGTCATAAAAACGATTAACCTCCATCATTATGTTAATATTCCTAACATCAATTTTATGTTCTTTTAATTAACATCTACAAGCAGTACTAGCCCATGAAGTGGTCGTAAAACCTCTTAAAAGTTATCAGCTACATTCCTCGCAAAGTTGATGAATTTGCCATCGAAATCAAGATTGGAATCGTTATGTATTGATGATATTACGAGAATGCGATTTAACTATTGGATAAGATTAGGTTATGGGCGACTGATTGTTTGTGAAAGTAAGAAATAAAATTATTTTGTGTGGAACGATCGATAGATTGATTCCTGAATTGACTGTGTTATATAACGAATATATATTTTCATAGCAAGTGAAGATCCAGAATTTGTATTATCGGATATATTACATTCTTAACGTAAAAAAAACAATATTTGTGTATTACCTCCGTCATTTTGAATTGTGGTAAATTTTCTCACTTGCTCGGTTGAGTTTTTCGAAGAGGTATAATATCATATTTCATATACTTATATATACTTGGTTGAGTGGTAGAATAGCGTAAGCTAAACTCCGCCAAGATAAAAATGAAGACCATTTATTATTATCATTTTTTTTTCACCGTAGTGTGCGCTGGTCAGGCCCTATCCCCCGAAGCATCGATACATTCGGGAGGGTACGCCAGCATTATCAACCAATGACCACTCCCCACACCGTGGGGTAAGTGATCATTGGGTCCGAGAATTATGTGCCCTGAGCAAGCGCAGTGAGCCAAGAATGAGAGCCTTCTGTATCTGTGTGGCTAAGATGTGAGTGATCTGGCCAGAGTGATCTGGATAGAGTCTGCGGAGTTCAAAGAGGAAATCTCGATATTTAATCCGTTTTTCCTCCTCTTTTCTGATGATATTCGTATCGCCTGGAGCTGAAAACTCCACGACAAATATCGTTTTGCTCTGGTGGTCGAGAAGGACCACATCAGGCTTATTAGCTTGTATAAGCCTGAGGGTGGGGAACGAATAGTTTCAATAAATTCGGCACTTCTCGTGCACAACGGATTCAATATCCCCCGGAGCGTAAGGCAACACTGGTGTCTCGTCAATACCGTTAGTGTGCCGTAGATGGTAATATAGCACTCTTAGGGCCGCGTTATGTCGATGGATATAGGATAGGACATAGGCTGGACATGCTGATAGCAAGTGCATTAGGGTCTCGGGCGCCTCGCGGCAGGTCCTGCACCTTGTATCAGGAACCTCTATACCCATCACGCGACTGCGGTAGACTAAGGTGTTGAAGACACCATCCTGGCAAGCCAAGATGAAACTTAGTTTTCAACAATACTTGCTCAATCCTCAATTTCAGTACACCGATCTATTTGGGATTGAATTTTCTTCAAAATGATGTATCACAAGTATAGTAGTCCCATTTATAATTCTGAAGTAGTGCTAGGAATGAGGCGGTGACAATACAATGATGATATAATTGGCAAAAGGATTTCCCTTTGAAATAAAAAATGATGGGTCCGAGCGATTTTGAATGTTTTTTCACGAGTTCGCAGATTAGGGGGGTGACAAGTTTTAGCTGTGACACACTGTATGTTCTCTTCTAGAAGTCACGCAACTAAGATTCAGAAAGGCAGTTGTACCGGAACGAAATAATTTCGAAATTTGTTATCTAAAAAAACGAGGTATTAAGCCAAAGTTCATAATGAACTAAAGATAACTCCTTTTTTGATAATCATTCCAAGAAAATTTAAGTCAGTTGTTATATTTGATAATATTCAGTTAACAATCAAAATTCACTCATAACTATATTGAATCGCCCAATATTTTTTATTTAATCAAGAAACTGTATCATTGTTTTAACACGAAATTTATATCCCTTATTAGGTACGAGTATGACATGCATAGTGAGTTTTATATCTTCGTTCGGCTTTATTAACTTTCTGTTCATTGTTTATTACAGCTGGGAAAAATTTATAAAATGGAATGAACCAAAACTGTGAATAGTAACTTACTTATCTTGTGATAACGTGCAGTGTCCTGTTTGCTTTAAAATGGAAGATTTTCTCACATATGAACCGGTTTATTCCACTGAGCATTTTATTCTTATTGGACAAGAATTTACTAGAATGAAAGGTGAGTTCATGAAACTAAGACTGATGGGTAGGAAATAGCCCGTTGTATATAATTATCAGAGCACACGTTTATCAGCTGTTTATGTATCTACGTCATTTCAACTTAGTGACGAAATACAAGTAAATAACGAGTGTGAAGTTACCCACATATACAAAGTACACTGGGAAAAAATATAGAATTATTATTTTCTCTTTCCACCTACCATTTTTCAATATGATACGCTTATTGACTGATTTAGTGGAAAAAAAGTACCGTCCTAGTTTATTGAACTGTCTGAAGGGGTGAAAATAGGGTGGAAATATTTAAAAAATTCGTGTCACGAAAAATCATCTTTGTACATCTACAATATTGAGACATGTTATTCCTGATGATCTATTCGACAGAAAAAACCTCACGTCATAGTTTTCTACGTCTGAGAGGGTGAACATGGGGTGGAAACTTGAAAAAATCGTATCTTCGAAAATTGAATGTGTACACCTACAAGTTTGAGATTTGTTATCCATGATGTTCTCTGCGACAGAAAAACGTCATAGTTTTCCAGGCCGTCTGAAGGGGTGAAATTATTTTATTTTTATTCATTTATAGAATGAGATTTTATTTTTTTATTTTGTAAGAGAATAGTCAGACTCCATTTAACTGATGTTTCATGTACATTTTTGAACATCATTTAATACTTATTTTATTTCCGCCAATAAGTATCCCCAAAAAATTTATTTATTACAATATTATATTATTATTTTGTAAAATATATTTTGTGTCAATTTGTTTCTTTTTCCGTTTTAGCGAATAATGTGATTATTTGAATATGTTACGTTTATCAATATTTTTTAAAATCTTTTTCCTTTTATTTAATACTTAAAATTCTGACGTATTATATTCAGTATCGAAAATGAAAAGTAAAAACCATATTTCACTGAATCGATCTTTCGAAACATAAAACTGTTATAATTGATAAATAGTGTAAAATATTTTCAAAAACATGCTTTTACTCTAACTCTAATGTTGTCCTTTGCTTTTGTTTTATGTGTTATAAAAATCAAGAGGTTGATATGTTTCTTTGAGACTATTTATTACTACAGTTCAATCAGATATGTATTC
>WOGP01000864.1:0-21566 GCA_015342065.1 Leptinotarsa undecemlineata | reverse complement strand
CAGTTATAATTTTATATACTGCATGTCTAATACAGTTTTTTTCTTTTTTTCTTTTGTGACTAGTCCGATAGGTTTATATAAAATAGTAATGTTTAGTAAACTTTCCATTTATGTAAAACCCCATGGATGAATAAATACTTACTTACTTACTTACCTACTTACATGTTTAACTAACACAATAGCTTTTTCATATTGAATTAAGTACCTATTCACTACACACTCACTACACTAAGTACTAATTTAGTACGAAAAAGCTATTGTGTTAGCGAAACGTGTTGTGATATATTTGTTAAATAAAGTTTGTGGAGATCAAATCGTAAGTTGTAGTTTATGAAATTAAGATATATTGAATCAAAAACGTATGAGAAATTAAGTCACCTTACTGTTAATTACCTTGTCATGTAAGGTATAATATTCAACCAATGAATCTTAGGCCAATAATAATATAAAGTAATAAGAAATTCACTAGAGATTGGTGACATGTACTACTGTATGGGAGTCTACATTATGCCGGGTAACGTCTACTGTAAGTAGTTCTACTGATTCAATACTGCATAAAGATCATCATGATTAGTGGTTATATTGTGGCGGTGCTAGGCTGAATCACGAATGCATGGCTGTGGACTCAACTGTTCTTAAAGAGCAAGCCTAAGTAAGCCATCTTTCCTTATTAAGACGCCGTCTATAGAATGGACAAAAAATTGAAGATGAATGTCAAAGATAAACTGTTGAAGAAAATATTCCTTTCATATACAATATGTTACTTGTGTTAGATATGTTGATATGCCATTTTATAGTAGTAGTTGTTGAAAGGTTATATTTTAGGAGTGATTCACTTTTGGGAAAGAAAGTTTTTGACTTTCTACTACTCCAGCTTGATACAAAAAAATGTGGGAATCTTCCAAAGAAAGAAAGTAAGCAATCAATTTCAAAAGAAGTAACTCTATACATACTGCCACAGTAGATCATGCAAAGTAGTAACTTTCAGACACATACTGGAAAAAAAACTCTTCTGAAACATCCACTTTCATATAAACATTGAATAACGAAATAAAAATTCTTTGGAAACAAATACTTTTATATGATCACTGAATCATACAAAAAACACTTTTTTTTTTTAATATTCCCACATGTTTTTGTATCAAGATGGAGTAGTAGAAAGCCAAAAACTTTCCCAGTACAGTTTGAATTGGTATTAAAAATTTTGACGAATTGTCACGAAATGAAAAGCACTGTCAAACCTATCAAACTGGTTGGAAAACAGAACTTTGGTATCTGGAGATTCCAACTAAATATAATTTTGAAAAGTGTTGGAAGTTATAATGTCACAGTAGGAAAAATCAAGAAACCAAAAGGACAACTAGAGTGGGACAAAAACTACAAGCTCAGCAATTCGTTATTACCACAGTTTCATAACAAATATTGGGAATGATTATTCATTTTACCACAGCAGCTGTGATGTTTAAAAAATTACAGACTTTATACACCCATAGAACAGAAGTTTCTAATCGAATGATTGGGCAGCAGTTTCACTCTTTCAAATACGGTTGTTCTGAAAGTATGTCTACAAATATCACCAATCTGGAGAATCAAGTCCATGAAATGAGGTCTTTAGGAAAATAAAATACCTGAATCCATGATCGTCATCTGAATTCCGATGATGTTACCGAAAAAATATGGATTCTATTCCATATTCTTTCGGTAATTCTATTATCGGGATTCTATTCCAAGTGAAAACAACACATTATCGAATCTGACCAGTCGACTATAACTCGAAGAAGGATGAAACTCATTCAGAAACTGAATTTCTGAATGAGGGAGCTGCTCTAACAACCCACCAAACCAAAAGAAAGTCCAATATCCTGTACTCGTACAGTTTGTGCAAGAAAAAGGGGTATATTATGAAAAATTGCTGGTTTAAAAGAAATAAATAAAATGATCAAAACCGAAAAAATACTTTGTTAGCAAATGATACAACTTGTATATCAGAAGATAAATAGTATTAAGAATCAAGTGCAAGTGTCATTTATTTATTACTCTAAAAATTAATGCTAGACAAGTTGGCCGTTGTGGATCGGAAATCAAGATACAATCATATGAAAAAAAGAATTGGCATGATCTTTATAAGGTGTGGGGTCGTCACCCATGTCTACCTTCAAAACTTTATGTTGGAAAGAATCTTTTCTATCACATTACTGAAATAATGATAGAGATTTTATGATTTTTTTTTGTACTTCGATCACGTCAGTTTTTCCTGTCCAATCAGTTTCTCTTGTAAAGTTATCCAAGCATTCTGACAGTCCTTTTCAATAGTTTGTGGTTTGGGGAAAGATCACAAATGGATTGAAGGTTGATAGGTTTCGACAAAATATAATCTGTAACGTAAATTTTAACTAACAGATGTAACTTCATAATTTTAGAAAGACTTTTATTCTCATTACCCAATCAGGTAAAGCCTCTCTCCTAGTTTGTGCAATTGATGACTTGTTTATTTTATGGAAATTCATGATCACGTTAATGAAATGAATGAAAACATTTTTGTCTTATTTCCACTAGTTATTTTATTTTTACGACCGGTTTCGGGTTTTATCTCATTATCAAGAATAAAAACTTACTAATACATCTGAAATATCAAAACGTGATTATATAGGAAGTTTGTAGGTAAGCTGAATTGGGAGGTAATTAAATACACAGGGGTGACGACTATAAAAATTCAACACCGGAAATTATAGAAATTACCCGTGTTGTCAAACTTATAAATTTAGGACTGGAGACTTACATTAAACGAGCAACTGTGCAGAACCATATTTTTGGAACTTTCAACTCTGAGACTGATTCCAGATATGTAACTTTTTTCACGATTGTGTAGTCCGTTATGGTTTCTGATACCTAGTTGTCCTCTATTTCCTTTTCATTTGTCGAAGTTATTTTTTCAAACATATTTCAAACCTCCAACGTTCTGACACAACGATCAGTTTTTATCAACTTTCTAATTCCTTGCTATAGGTTGCTTCTCCTGGTTTTCCAAAGCTGGAAGAATTGTCTCTAGCTGGTCTTGAGGATGAGCAAACTACAACATCCAGATTGGTGGATGATGACTGTATAGAAAGGTTACTAAAGTGTAGTACAAAATTGCGTTTACTAGATGTGAGAGGATGCAGTAAACTGACCGATTCTGGGTTGGTTAGAGTTCCGGCCTGGGATTTGGAACATTTGTTTTTGAGCGGTAAGATAAAAAATATTTATTTTTAACAAAAATTAACGTATTACATTTGGAAACTATTTAATTTTATCAGGGGTCTCTGAAATATGTCATCCATTTATATGCAAATGCATTTTTATAATACCTTTTGAAAATAATAAACTTTATGTTTACTTTGAAGTTCTTTATGAAAAATTATGGAATATTTTTACTAATGTGTGAGATTCAGAAAAAATATCTCTTAAGAAAACAAATATTTTGTATTAAAATTTCAAACATTTACACTTTTCATTGTTTGGATCATACCTGACAGATATTTGTGCAAGTTTCTTCATAGAAGAAATCCTTACTTATGCCTCTCGTCGTCCAGCAGTAGGATCTTGTAGAAATCAAATATGAGATCACCCACAAACGGCTTGTGTAGTATTTTTCCTCGACGATACAGGACAGATCTAATTCAAAATATTTGTTTTCTTAGTATGTATATCTGCTTAACACATTCATCAGACTTATTTGATTTGACATATTCTTTGTAGCTTGTTATATAACTCGGTTACAAAATTCCTGTTTGGAGTTGATTATGCAAAAATGGGCTCACAGTTTATTGGAAGTGGATTTGGCTTGGAGTACCGCTACCACTCCTCTGGATGCAGCTGTCTTTGCACTAGCTGAAAAAGGATCAGAATCTAAACTCAGGTAAGTGTAATGAAAGTCTTCGAAGAAGTTTGGAAATAAAACGAAAAGAACTACGAACTGTATTGTTTTTTTTTTCATGTGAAATGAAAATTTTTGAACAGTAGCATTGAGTTTCATGATTATACTTTAAAAACACTACAAACAACAACAAGCTACAAGCTATCAGTCATTAACAAATAACTAATTTAGCATTTTATTACAAATTACTTTCAAAATGAAATTTGGAAGAAAATTGTTTCTTCAACACAAAACTAATTTTCAAGTTTCACATGTGGAACTCTTGTTTCTAAGACACTGTCTAAAAATGAAATCCTTCATGACAGAGCCTAATGAACTTGAATAACTCATGAATATGTTAGCACTCATGATACCCTGGTAAATTAAGCAAAAACTGTTATCGTTTTTTGATGTTCATATTAATTCCATTTTATGCATACACTAATCCCTTACTTGGTGAAAATTAATAACAGTATCCATGATAATTATTATACAATTTTCCTAATATAAATTTTATTCAAGGTACCAGTTCATCTGATGAAGCTATTGTGTAGTGAAACGCATTTTGAATAAAATTATATAGTGCAAAAATTGTATAATTTTCAATAATATAATTTGCTGGTTCTGGGACTCCTTGTTTCTTATTATTAATTATGTTTATCTTTAGTGAAAGTATTAGGTTGTTTCAAAAGTTTTGTCCGTTTTCATGAGTCTACTTCAAACTGTAGTATTTCAGTGAATATTTACTCGATTCAATTGAAATAACAGAATCAGTGCCAAAGTAACACAAGTCGATTAATTCGTCAGCATAAAAATTGCGTACTCAGGATTCGATGAAGTCGACGAAGGCCGTTTTCGCCTGGTTCTTATTGACGATGGACATATTTAAAACACACTAACAAACAACTAAAACAACTAACAACTTAAAATATATGTTCAAACTCTTCCAAAGAACGTTTAATTAATTTATACCTAGTAGAGTATAAAGATAAAAGGATAGTAATACAGTGGCCGTGGTAAACTTGTTTGATGCAATTTTGCGCGCCATCTGGTACTTTGACGCTCCTTCTTGATATTTTTCACATGAAAATAGCCCGCCATCTGAAACAAATGCTATTATTTTAAGGAACTGATGAATTCAGCTTGTAAATTGTAGATTATGGTAAAGTTTTCTGACACGTCACATTTTAGCTGTCTGGAACGAACGTATAAGAATAAACGAGGTATATTCAAGGTCGCGCCAGACAGTGTAGACGTTATAACCTTTTATGAATTTTATTAGGAGCCAAGCGAATGTCAATTAAAATTAAATGAGACGAAAAGTGATATGAATTTTAATTTTGTTTTCAGGTTGGTATTTAGCATAATTTTTTTTCTTCCAAAAAATTAATTTGGCAGTTGAAATTCGAAAATTTCGATTTCTCAATCAAAAATGCGTAGCTGATTTTTTTTTTGAGTTAATAGAAAACATTTCTGAAGTTTTAAGGATATGTTAATGTAGTAATAATGGTTTTTCTGTTCGATACTAATTTTTTGATGGATTTTAAAGAAACTTTATACCTACCTCAGAACCGTATGACAATGTAATATGATCATTACCTAATATGTTATTAATGATAACATGATAATAATAATGTTTGTATGATTGGTATAAATTTAAACAAACTTTATACATAGCTCTGAAGTGGATGACAATGCAATATAATTGCCTTATATGTTATTAATGATAACATAATAATAATAATAATAATGTTTGTATGTCGGTATAAATTCGTAATCGATTTTTAACCAACTTCTGATCATTTTTACATGTTAATCTCCATTGTAAGGATCATTCTGGCGATTTTTTTCTTTTTGGGGTGGGGGTTACAATCAGAACAGTGCCTCTTGGCGTTCATCATAACGTAGACGAGCGCGCGGCTGAATTATTAAAAGAATAATGATTGTAGATAGTGAAAGTAAGATAATAATAATGAAATTATACAATGGAATGTGTTTCTGTGACATCATAATTCGAATGGACTACAGGACAACATTCAACAAAGCATAGGCTTCATTTTCATCTGCTGGTACAAATATGTTATCGTGATAATCTGATTTACTGCCTGCATTGGCACTTCTAGGTGTATTCATTAAATTGGTGACTAGATTGACTAGGCTTTAAATTGGTGACTAGATTTTGAAAGCTGATCGAAATGCTTTTACTGTTGGGTTTCTGTTATAATCTCCTATCTGACGATAAACAGAAAATTGATTTTCTGTGAATAAATATTTGAAAACTTAATTTCCTTGATCACTTGCAAATTGTTTCACTGCATCAATAGTTACATGGTTACAATGGTTAATTTACAATTTTTTTCAAACTTTATAAAGATTTTTCAATGAGTCATACCCTGCATTATTAGCAGCATATACTTCCGGGTTGGTATCACTCAAAACACGATTGCAGGGTTTTTTGTATGTAAACGTGTGCTATTCAGAGCATCAATTAAATTGTCCATTGTTACAACAATGTCAGCTGTATTTTCAGATGTACTCGGAACAAGTTCACCAGTTCTCCTGGATAGCAGCATAAACACTATGGCTCAATAATTGGGCAGCTAATTTCAAAAGAATTTGGGTTGAGGCGTTTATCAATGAGTTTCAACAACGCTTTTCCTGTTGTGATCTTTTTGTCCAGGTCATACAATTTCCTTATGTCGGAAAAGCATATGTACTTTCTATTCAGTACAAAACTATTGTTGATGAAATTGTTTCTTACACATTTCAACAGATGAGGAACATTAAAAAATGTTTTTTTTCATTAGAAAAAAATACGATTTTTCGTTTTCAACCACCAAATGTTTGAAAACTTTCTGATTGGTACTTGATAAAGCAATGGCTATTGCTATTTAATGATGTCAGTTTTTCTATTGTAGTCGAGACTTCTCTTAATATAAATTTCATCGAACATTAGAATGAACTTGTTTTCATAATGCAGCATTGTATCTATCTATCTATCTATATCTATACGTTTTAGGTCCTGTATAAAACAATGATAGGGTAGTTTTTTTCTCAGTAGGTGACCATGGTGATTTCAGTTTATGTTTCAATTGCATATTCGCAAGAGATTTTGTGAAGCCTGCTAAAGCTCTTTCTCCATACCAAACCTTCACAAAAAGTTGCACTATCAGTATTTTTTTTGCAATTCTTGGGTATTCAGGTTATTGACTTTTTTTTGGTATTCCTTAGTTCTTTTCTCAACTGTTCATTCTCTTCGTCTAGAGAACGCTTTTTTTTTAATGCCTATAGAACAAGATGGAAGATTTTGCAACTCTTTCAACCAATTTTCATCTTCGATGTTACTGACAGAACTATCAGAAAAATTCATGTCAATATTTTCGGTATTGGCGTGAGAATTTCTTTTTGACTGACCCGAATATATTTTTGAAATTGGGACAACATTGAATTGCGTTATTCCATCGTCTACTTTTTCCTTTTCCATCTCGCTTTCTGAACTCTCATCACTGATGTAGCGGACTGGTACATCAGTAATAGGTAATTTTTTCTGTTGATTAAACATCTCATCAATATGCTTGCTACAAATTTGCTTATTTATCAACGATGTTGGTCTTAGATCTGCTGAGGCCACATTACCTGAAACAATAAACATCATTATAGATTTACACATGCGTATTTCATATTTATACCTATACATGAATAAAAACTACTATTGAGAAAGGACATACTTGATGATTTAGGTTGAATAGGCCGTATATTGCCGTGTATTTTGCTTTGTGAGATCTAGCAATAAAATTCAATACCTCAAAAAATAGTAATCCTATTTGAAAACAATATTTTTGCATTAGTCAGCTTATTAATTGAGAAAGGTTCAAGGCTACGAAACTTCATAGTAGATGACCCGCACACCGAGAACCGAAAATTACCAAGAAGAGCCGTACCGTGAATGCAGATATGTTCATACAAATTTTACGCCTGTCAAACCTCGTGGCACAGTGGTATATATAATGATGAAAAATAAACTTGAACACAAATGACGAAAATAAGAACTCTCATCACAAAAATGTGAATTTGATTTCTAAAATTGTATAACACTGCTTCATTCACATTTAACTTGAAATAAAATAACGAGGTCTGCATCCAATACCATCTTTATAGAATTAGTTTGGCGCCATGTGTTATTGGGTAGAGTCGGTTGCCAAAGCCAAGAAATTACGCGATTCAAGCTATGACATACAATAAGAATATACATGCTGAGGACATGAACTCCCCAGCGCCATCCATTCATAGTGTACTCCTAGTCAAATGATATCCTCGTAAGGCTTTTTAACTATCTTTATCTTTATACTATACCTTCGTGGATCCTATTATTAGCCGAAATAATATTTTGAAACTTTCTGAATCATCTTTACTAAATTGCTATTTTTCCAATTCTGTGTATTATTATAGTTTATGTTTTGCCTGTTAAGTATTCATAATAATTTTGAATTACTAATTTTCTCTCACTTCTCCCTTTTCTCTCTCACCCTTCACAAGCGTTCTTGCTCTCTATTTCCCACTCTTTCATTCGCACTCTCTCCTCACTCTGTCTCATTTTGTACTACTCCTCCACTCTCCTTTCTCTCTTTTGTCTTCCTTTTCTCTATCCTTCCCTCCTTCTTTCTTTTCCTTCCTGTCTCTTTCTTTTTCTTTCTTTGAAATATTAATACTCACACTGTATGAAAATGCTTGGGGAAGCTATTGTGCAGCGAAACACATGTATCCGTTTTGTAAACTGACTAGTGAACATTTCACGATAAAGTGTTAACTTGAATATTTTCTTTTTATTAGAACAGGAAGTCATTCATGAATTTCTCACTAAAGCCTTTGTTTCAGAATTCTCAACCTTTGCGGATCATCTGTCAGTCTTGAACCAGTCAAAGCAGTTCTGGCAAAATGCCCTAACTTGCATTCAATAAATTTGCAATCGTGCAGGGCATTGCCACGTGGTATAAAACGGTTATATACTGACAATCAGGTGGACGAACTGCGTAAGAGTTTACAAGATAAGGCTAAGACTGAAGTGAGTGGATCCGAAAATGAGCAGTCTCCTGCTCATATGACTATATCTCCAGGAAATGAGTAACTCTTGTTCAATTTGATTTTTCAATTATTGGTCTTGAGTTGAACTGGATTAGATTACATTAGATTTATATATAAAAAACTCAGGTGGGTTATTTTGTTCAGTAATCAAATGAAAATTTTGAAATTGTTGTTGAAAGTTGTTTTATACTTTTGTAATATTTATAAAAATTAATTATCGACTCTGTGAAACATTCGGGAAATGTTTTGGATTTCATATTCTTATTGAGTGCCATTCCTTTATATTTCAGTAAAGTAATTAGTGTGTGTTTATCTAAGTATGTCAAAAGATGACTGTTATGAGTAAGTTATGCCGATACGTGAGATAGAAATGATCATGTCCAGTCTCTGGATAGATTATTTTTGCTATCTTACTTTATTTCTGATACCTTGGAATTCACTACTCCCACTATTTGGACACCCCTTTACCTGTTCAGGGATATGAATACGAGACCAGAGCTTGGTGACCATCATTTGGTAGTAGGCAGATCAATATTCTACCATCAAGTCACAACACCCTATTAGTGTGTCACTACCTGAGGAGTAGGCAGATTGGGATCTCAGTGTTAGCCATACTTTCCAGTCCTTAAAAAGGTTTCAAAACCGAAGCCGAAACATTGAAGAATGAAAAACTCCAGATGAGGTTCTATCTAAACTTCAAAAACTCAGACTGCTGGAATATCTAAAACTCACATATTTCAATTCTGTGAATGCTAGTGAGTTAACAGGAGTGGTGACTAACTTGGCATGATAGTCATTTCAATTTTTTTTTATATTGAGGATGGCACTGCGGTTTAATAGTTTTTCTCAATGTTAAGAACTTTCAAATATGGTGTATTTGATGGACATTGAATTTTGCATAGTGTTAGTCAATTGAGTTTTTTATAAGGCTGGCCATTTTAATGATCTATAAGATTCCAGAAAGTCTTTTACCAAAAATTAAACCAACTATGTCCAACGAAAATGATTTTCAAATTGATACAGAATATTCTTAGCATTCTCAATATTTTCTGAGCAATACTTTTTTAAACATTCATCGTTTAAGAAATACAAAGAATTTAAATTCAAATTATTTTTTTTTTCGTGGAATTTTAGGTATTACCCCTCTGCATAAAGCACAATTTTTCAAGCAACTTTAATACTACCTACTGAATACCGGGAGACTTTAGTCTCTCGGTATTGATTCCATTTATACCCCAATTTTTACGACACTGAGGTCAAATTTTACTTTTTCAAACTATCTATTCAGTTTCGCTCAAATAATCTATGATCTCAAAATATGTAAAGATCTTTATTTGGTGACAATCGCAAATGACTGAGACAATGTTTTTGTTAGGTTGTTTGACTAAAATGAGCCTTTTCAATAATGATTGCCAATCAATAATTAAAGTTTCTCTTCATGATATCAAAATTTCTTTCGTATATGAAAATTAAATACATCATGTTGAATTTGATAAACTGAAATATTGTCTTTGTTAGTTGCACTTTCTTCGAAAATTTAATTATTTTTATTATTCAAAGGTTATACGTTATTCTAGCATAACTGACAGAAATTTGACCTTATACCAATGACATAAAACGTTAAGTTATGAAGATTACCCCCTACTGTATGCCACTGAGTGCTAGAAATATAATGTTGCTCTTGAGAAATGGTGCCTAAAGCATCGAGATAATACCTAGAATTTCAATTGAAAGTAATCAATATTTCTGAAGTTTTCGTCAACACCTGCTTCAATAAAAAAAAATATAAAATGTTTCTTGCAATCTTAAAATATCTCTGAAATAGCTCGATTTACAAAAAAAGGTCAAATGATCATCAAATCTCTTCTAAATTGAATGCCCTGTCAAATACACCATATTTGAAAGTAGTCATTGAAAAAAAATTTGGGGCCGCAGCGCCATCTTTAATATAAAAAAATGACATTAATATCAAGTTAGAGTTACCATTATTGTAATAAATTAAAAAATATGGACCTTTCATGGTCTATTGGGAATTATACAGATCTATACAGAATTATACTACTATGCAAAGTGTCTTTCTTCTTTCAGAAAGTGAGGCTTCAAAATAGCAATATTGATAGTTCTGCAATACGTAAATATTTCAATACTTTCAGAAATTTTCAAAACTGATTTTTCTAGCAGAATCAGATAAGGCTCCAGGTAGTCAAACAAATCAATTATGACTAGCACAACATATATACACGTTTTCAGTTAACCTTAACACTATATAGTTCACTTACATTGCACCATTTAAGTTGACATCAAAAGTGACTAGTTATTTTAATAGGTAAATATTGAAAAATATTTGCGTGTAACTCATAAATAGATCTATTATGGAAATATAATCTTAAAAATGTATATTATATGAGTCCTTACTTTAAATGATTTGGGTGTCTTATGTTTCATGGATTTAATTTTTTGTCAAAATAAGCCCACCTGAAGTCATAAAAATATGTATGTTCCAATTTATGCGGGTTACACATCTGTATATTTCAAAGTGCTCATTCTATTGGGAATAGTCTGTTAGGAAAAAAGGGTCCAACCCTGCTTTGAATCAGATTTTCATACTGATTGGCAATGAAATTGTTGTGCACGGCACCATTCAGTTGTTCATGGGGTGAAAAATTTTAAATTTTGAAGGAAGGTATAATTCTGTGGAGCCGATATTTGTAATGAAAAATAATTGAAAACCTATTTTGTTTTAATGGGAAATGAACTAATGTCAAGGATTTTTAATAGACTTCTGTATACTTTTTGTGCTGCAGGTTTTTCCGGGTTTTCCTGCAGCTGATAAAGCAAATGCGCCACTGGAATCAATGAATTCGCCCTGGAGCGCCAATTAATTTTTATTGCTGTTTTTATTTTTATCGTTGTTTTAAGGCTATTGGGTAGAATATACAATTTTCCTCTAATGATATTACACAAACGACTATTTTTTCTAAATTCAATATGGTGATACTATGACTTCATCTATGGAAATATTGTGAAACAACTTGATACTGTAAGAAACAAAAGACAATGTTTGTTCATTTTTTTTATATTGATTTTAAGAGTTGAAATTTTTCAGTAAATTGCGTACTTTCCGTTAATATCAACGAATTTCATTTTTTTCAAAAATTTCAATAGGAAGTGGTATTTTTTATACTTTGAAATTGAAGAGTACTTCTTGTTCTACAACAAAATGTCGAAGATACTTTGCAGTTAATTTTTTGTACCAGTTAAAAGTTAAAGGTTTTGAAATCTCTGCATTATCTTATAATTTAGTTGCCAAAAATAGTATTAACATTTTTCATAGTAAAACGGGTACCTTTTAATTTTGAAGTTTCAAAAAATTCCATTTACTGTTGATATTACAAGGAAAATGAAGTAAAAACCGAGCAAACATTGTCTTTTGATCATCAATAGCATCAAGTTGTTCGACAGTATTTCTATAGATATCGTCAATATTGAATTTTGAGAATACTTCATTTCGAAAGGAAATAGTCATTTGTGTTACATTGTTGGAAAGAGAATTTTATGTACTATCATATGATTTTGAATTTTTTATGACTGACTAGCAGAAAAGTTCCCATGTTCACTTCACATTTTCAGTTTCATCTGATCTATATAATTCAGTCAAATTCTTTTCTTGTCGAAGTTCCAGGTTGAGGTATAACCTAAAAAATATCGAAGTTGTACCATCACCAACTTCTGTATTTGTCTGTTTTGCTACTCTTCATGGTCAACATAATTTAAGCTCTCACTTTTACCTTGTGGCACTACTAGTCTCTTTTCCGTCTTCGTTTGTTCATGTCCTGTCCGAGGTGCACTTAATTTCTTTAAGAAAATTTTTTGAAGTATCACTTCAGTAATGTTCTTGAGTTTCTTTATCAGGAGTTTCTAGCAGTTTATTCAATACGGTTTCATAGTTAAATGGCTGTAAGCCTGTTGCTTTCTTAAAATATCTTGGATCGAAGCTGTCAATTGTGGATTTGAAAAGGGAGAAAAGTCACAGTTTAGAACATCTCCTGAAGACGCCAACTTGGTTGGTGAAACGCGCGTCGAGAAGAGTTTTGCATTTCTAGTTATTGGGAAGGAAAAGTGCTTGTTTTGGATTTATCTAACGTAAGAGGTTCCAATTTAACCTTTCATCAAGTATTTCCTAGTCTAATACTTCGATGTCACTAACTCGTTTAGTTCTTCCTTAAATATTTTTTTTATTCAATTTGTTTATAATTTGAAAAATTACACTTCCTATTATTCATATTAATTGACGCTCCAGGGCGACTTCATTGATTCCAGTGGTGCATTTGCTTTTTCAACTGCAGGAAAACCTGAAAAAACCTGCAGAACTACATCATCTGAAGATTCTGATCTGCCAATGTCCTCTCTTTTATAGAATATAATGTAGGGTGTCTCTAGAGGCTCCAATAAATTCAACATGTTGCCAGAATATTTAGTGACAAGACTATGGTCAAACTTAAACCAGTCCATTTCGTCTTTGACCAATGCATAATAATTACCAGTTCAAGGCCAGAACTACAGTAAACAATGACTGCATGAAGTAGAGCAGGCACTGTTAGTAGTTGATGCACTGAAACATAGATGCATCTAGGTCTTCTGTAATGACCGTTTTTTGTTGATGACCTTTGTCGAATTTTTGAATTTACAGTAACATCCTTTGAATTTTCCGGAAATAATATGTTCTATAATGGTGTGACGAGTTTAGTTTTATTTTTATTCGAATTTCATTAAAGTCGTTAACTAGCCGTTGTCTGGTCTTTATATGATGAAATATCTTTAAGATAGTTTAAGGTCCATATTAGTCACAATAGATATTCCATTTTGATGAAAAATTCAGATGTGTGTCCAATCAAAATGAAACATACTGTACTAATCATATAATGTAACTAGTCTCATCCAACAATACTTGTTTTCAACAAAGTGATCTATATGATGCCCTGTTTGCAAAAAGTGAGTTTATTGAATAAACGTGTTCATGTGAGGAAATGTTTTTGCAAATAAGAGTTTTGCTCGATTGACTATTTTATACAAGATTTGTTGAATTCAAAAGAAATTATTGTAATGTAGCCTTTATTTAATTTTATAAATTTTATATTGATATTAAATTTATTGAACTCACAGCAGTTTTATCGAAAAATTATATATTTGTTATAATTTTTTATTTGTAATTTAATAAGGATTATTGTACAGTACCTGTCTTTTCAAAAAGAGAAAATGGTTGACACCAATATAATGAAAATATATTTAAATAAAATTCTTCAACTGCTATTGAGAATCTCCTGAATATTTATGATAGACTTTTGTAGGCAACATTGCGTTTTCTAAAGTATTTATTTCTGCTTGTGATAAGTGACAGTTTCATATCATAATTGGATCAGAACTAGAATTCTCTACTAAAGTAACTTATATGAAATGACACAAATATTCTATTTTCAGATTTGTCTTATTGGCAGTGAGTAAAAATATGGATAATTCTTTAATGTATTCAGCTTCTCAACCACGTTGAAAATTAACAAACAATTTTCTAACAATGTTGTAATAAATTTTGGAGCAAAGAAATTTGAAATTAATTTTTCATTCTTACAAAGACATTTTTTCTTCGTGTATATTATCTAGTAACTTTTCAGATTGTGGAAACTTAAAAACAGTAAGAAATATATTTGTTTTATTTTATTTACACTAAAACAGGAATTTGAAATTCAAGAATTGTCAATTCTGCCTCATATTTATAAAAAAAATATAGCTCCTTTTTTATTCAGATAATACTTTTTTAAATGTTTCAACAAATGTTTCAAAACTCTTTTAAAACTATAGTCAGAATTATTTGTTAAGCCACTTGATTTCTCATCTACCACTATGTGGCTTATGAATGTACCACAAGTATACTATATATAACTGTCATGTGGCATAAACACCTAAAGAAAAACAACATGCCATGTGGAACAGATTTTTGTGAGAAATTATCAACTTAAAGTAAAAAACTACATATTTTGATTCAAAAAATTATATTAATCTGGTTTTGATGTAACAAGCGCAGCTCTAGAGATCTGAAAATTGGTAACATGCTGTGAGAGTTGAGTTTGGGGTTCTAAAAGCCTCATTAACGTTGAAAAATCTTTTTCATAATTTTCTCGATTTGGTTGATACTCGATAGATGAAATTATAAAGGGAAGATTAAATGATAGAAGCCATCAAGATATTTCTTTAAACTTCTTGGTTTTCCACCTTCCATAACTCAAAGAAAAAAAAGAACAATTCAGAACCTGGACGATCACATAATATCGTATACACTGAAAAGTTTAACTCAAAAGTCACTATGTAATATGAACCCTTATTAGAAAAATAAGTCTAATCAGTCAGAAATTCACCATATTAATTGTTTTAATCTAATAGATAAGATGGAAATACAACAAGTAATTCACCACTTTCGATAACAGTTCCCATATTTTTCACTGAAAATCCTTGAATACATAATCAGAGAAAAGTTTAAAACATTATTTGAATATATATATTCTTTTTCTTGAACTAGCAAAATTGTAATTAACTTTTTTAAGAAAACATATTATTGCTGTATACTGTTTGGTGTACACTACAAGTTCAGATATTTATTGAGAAATTATTGGAACTATATCTATGTCTTCATGAACTTTCATCAAATTCAATATTATAAAATCTTTAAAAAAATATAAGTCTACTCCAGGGATATTATTTGATCTACGATTTTTAGAATTACTGCTTTTACTAGGATATAGTCTTTGGGGACGAATGAGATAAAGATACATAATAAAGTCAACTTGATAAGTTAATATTTAGAAATTTCCTTTCTCCTGTGCAGTAACAGATCAAGTGATAGATAGTCAATTTTGATAGTATTTCATTATACTTAGAAGTGTATAATATAGGTGATTGAATACTAAACTTTCCTTATCACATTTAAAGTATGTCAGTTCTTAATATGAAACATCAAATTTCTGTTGTGAAAATTCTTAGGAGCAAAAATCCAAAAAAAATTCTAATATATATATATATATATTCTGTACATAATAATATTGATGGTTGAGAATTGCAAGTTTTGTTTGTAAAAAATTGTATATTTTCTCCCAAGATGCAATAAATACCTTAGAACTCGATAGTATGTGTATAAATGTGTAGAAGTATTTCTGTTGTATATTCTGAAGATTTGGTGAATTCAAAGTTTTCTTACTAATATATTTCTTTTTTTTACGTTTTATTTGTGCACTTGAATATAATCTGTAATAATATAATGTATATTATTTATATATTATATGAATAGGTTGAAGTAATATAAATTGTTTTATTGTTTGGTTGTTCACACCTAAATATTTGTATATTTTTGAAGAGACATTGCTGGTGGCTTTACTATACGTCTTTTCTTTGATATTGTCTTTCAAACAATGGTGGTAACTGATCAAGGCAGAACAACGTAAACACAAACCACTAACCTTGGGACATTTTTTCTCACAATAAAAAAAAGCCATATTCAATATTGATGTTATTTTCATACTTACACAAGATGGGATGTGGCCATCAGAGTTCTCATGTTAGTTAACTAAATACCAGAAATATGGTTATATGCCAATATAAATGCAAAATTGTGCTTCTGTTTGGCCTCAATTTTACAAAAATGTGTTTCGTAAAAGCTTCAACCCCCTAAAAAATAGAAACCAATATTCACTGGACTCGTAGAAAAAGGAACTGTTGAAAAGGCTCAATCAGATATTGTGAATTGATGAGAAAATCAGAAATGATCAAGTATAATAAGAATAACGAGCCAGTGGACACTGAAGAAACAAACAAAGAAAAAATACTTCAAACTGAGTTATTTAATTACTCATTGGTGACGTCACTTTATTTCAACAATGCAAGATAAGTACAAATTTTCAAATATTTTCAGTTATTCACACTGGATTGACTAAATGTGTTGTTGCACAGTTGAACTTCCTTTTACATTCTATTGAAATGAAATTAAAAAAGAACTAAATGTATATAAACCAATTAAATATTTGAGTGTGATTATTGATAAATATTCAAGGTTTCAACATGTACATTAATTACTAGAAAATTAGGTATGAAAACCAATTTCCTAGACCCTATAACTTCAAAAAAGTTGACAACATTCTCAATAATAATTTTATTCATATCTCATTCATTTTTCAAATTATAAAACATCCAATCATATTTATTCTCATCAAACAAGAGGTTACAGCAATATGACATTTCCATGTTTAATTTTGCGGTAATAGAATCCCGCCTAAGATATGGAATTTGCTTCTGGGGTAATGCTTCTCAGTTCTGTGTTTACCTTACAAAAGAGAGCGGTTAGATATATTTGTAAGGCAAAACCGAGAGATTGCTGTAAACCCCTGTTTATTGATCAAAAAATCTTGACTCTGACATGCATTTTTATCCTTGAAAGTGTGTGTATGATGCACAAAAAATTTAATACTACCAGTGATTCAACAAACTCTTATAATACTAGGTGGTGTGAAATGTTTTTTGCTAAATAAAGTTTTTATACTTTAGACGAATATTATAACGAAGATTTTGACTAACATTGCAGTCACTTGTATACGTACTTTATATATATATATATAGATATATGTGTACATATATAAATGTATTTCTAAAAAATGTATTTCTAAACTTTGTTAACAAGAATTCTGTTCTTTGGACAATAAAGTTCTTTCTATCTCTCTCTCTCAATACAAACAGTCTTATTGACATTAACAATCAATTTATTTTTAAAACAATACTCACTAAATTCTTGTAGTACAGTGTTGACTTGGGTATTTATTTCATCCGGTGTTTTGCTCGATAAGATGATAGACGTATCATATGCATAAAGGTACACATTACCATAACTTATGTTATCGGGAAGATCATTGACATACAGTAAAAATATCAGAGGACCAAGAATACTACCCTGTGGTGTTCGTGTTGTAACAGAATACTCGTCAGATAATGTATTATTCAGTTTCACAAAATATCGATTAGTTAAGAAGGACACGATGAGCCTATTGATATTGCCTCTGATACCAATGTTGAAGAGTTTTTCAGAAATAATTTCAATACTCAGTGTCGAAAGCTCTACTTTAGTCGATAAAAAGTCCCACAATGACTTTTTTCTCATTGATTGAATCATAGATTTGTTGAACCAATTTGAGTGTTGCTGTTTCCGTTGAATGATTTTTTCGAAAGCTATGTTGGCACTTGGTCATCAAGTCGAATCTTTCCAGGTAGTCATTTATTCTGCGCGATATAATCTTTTCAAAGATTTTAAAGAAGACGCTTATAATCGATATGTGGCGATAATTCTCTATGTTAGTGCAATCGCCACTTTTCAATATCGGGATCAATAGTACGATTTTAAGAAGATCAGGATAGCCTCCATAAGAAATACATAAGTTTGTTAAGTGCGCAATTGGTTCACATATAATATCAATACATTCTTTGACAACTTCGATCGAAACCTCATCATATCCTGTACTTTTTTTATTAGGTAGCGATTCCACTATATTTTTTACGTCTACCCCTGTGGCTGGCAAGTAAAACATTGTTGTGTTGACATTTGGCATTGTAGTTCCCATCCCTAGATGGCTTCCTTTGAAATGGAGTTTAATTTTTTTATCTATAATATTCGAGAAATATTCTCCGAATGTTTCTGCGACTTTTACTTCATCAGTAGTTGAATTATTATCATGATTTATAGAAATACTTTCGGTTTCATTAATTTAAGAGGGCTGTTTAATAATGCTCCAAAGTGTTTTACTTTTGTTGTTGGATTCATTGACTTTTTTCTTAAAATGATTGATTTTTTCCTGACGTATCCCGTTTTCAACAGCTTTCTTATTTATTTTATATGTATTGTAACAAATTTCAGAGTTCTCGTGTTTCCTCGAATGCTTTAAGTATTTGAGGTCCTCAATTTTGCGCCTCAATGATGAAGAAAGATTAATTTTTTCATTAATCTGCTTTTGGCATTCATGTATTGAAACTTTGGGGAAGGCTGTTTCAAAGCACCAGTGAAAATGTTCCCAAAAACTACCATATTGGCAAAAAAATTGAAATAACGTACATCTGATGTATCTGGGATCTTGATTTTTTCTATTCCATTCGACTATTTTTGATAGATAATTTATTTCAGGTTTCTTTCATACAACAAAAAGCTCGTCACGCTTACGACAATCACGGAACAATGAGAGTCTTGCATGCTAGCTTACGAAATATTAATTAGTTATGAAAACTGTCTTAATTGTACATTTGCATAGAATTCCCATCGAAAATAACTGTTCTTATCCCATTATTTTAACCACTAAGGTAGCAAATAATGATTTTGCATTAGCGACATGTCAATTATAGGCATCCACGTTCATGTTGCAAAAATGTGGGAAGTGATTTGCATAAAAGCGAGTTTGGCGTATGAATTTGAATATCGAGTTACGGTCCGGCAGTATCGAGCTATATCAAACAGCTCTGAGGCGCGTACAAAATTGCATACTTATTAGCGGTTGGATCGAGGAATTTCAGTCCGTAATTATGTACGTAAATCCAGAAAAAATATTCCACGCCTTCATCGCCGATATGAAGCGAGATTCCAAAAAACTATGCGTTCTCTGACAGTTGTAGAGTTTGGGTTTCTGTGGAAAACGCATTTTTTAAATACAAACACAAGCACTACAGAAAACTCCTTAGGGTCCGCTCAAAGAACACGTTAGTCCTTCGTGTATTTCTGATATATTTGAAGGTGGTTAACAATGTTTCATGGTGTATTACATCAGTTCGGACTTCCATTGTCCAATATAATATAAATTGATTAGAAATCCCTGAAAAAAATAAAACGATTAAACGAAAATAACAATTTTACAAAACACACAAAAATAAAAATTGAATTATTAATAAAAACTGAAAATTAATCGTATTATTAACAAATAAAAAATAAAAAAAAAAGATTAAAACGTCTTCGGGTAATAACCGGACTTATTCCTCCGAGATCTGACTATTTATAGGTCATTCGGGTGCTTTCACCTTTCACCTATCCCCTCTTTTCTCTTTCCGCTTCATTGGATTTAGCGGGAGATGACCGTTTGGCGGGAGTTGGTCGTTTCCCGCTTGATAAGAGGTTTCCATATGTTACGTATCTCTACGCTAGCTTGACTAAATGCGTTGTTGGACAACATATACGTGGCTTCTTTGAATTATCTCCTGAACCAGTGTTCCTCTTTGTGGATGATTTCAGTTGACCCGCTCAAAAAATAAAACTGGGGGACATTAAAGAAATGAACTATATACCATGACATAATAGACTGAATACTTATTGAGATATGGAGTGTTTCAAAAATAAATGACATTAAAAAATACAAAACGTTTAAAACAACTTAATACTTATGGTATATCTCAAGGAACCGTGATTGAACCACTCCCATTTTCATTTCAGAATTTGGTTCCCTATCAAAGAAAAAAAATTGTTATTTTCGTTTCTTGTTCTGATTTTGTAAATGAAACTACTGCGAATGTTGAGTCTAGCTTATTCAGTATATTTCCTCGAAAATGTTTTATTACTACTATTTCGCCAGAGATTTGTTATACGCTAGACAGTGAGGTGAGATGGGAACTGTACTGGAAATAGAAATGGCCCTGAGTCCATGTAAAATAGTCTATATATAAATAAGCGCGGATCTGGTATTTCATATCCCAGTAGCGTCTCAGAAAAATATTTACCAAAAACACCGAAAATAAACATTTTCGAGATGACGGCATAATTATTTGATCTTTGCTAGTGTTTCTCAAGTAAACACAGAGCCGAGATTTGACAACTCGACTATTGAAAAGCCAGTGAAGGATCTTGATTTCCACTTAAGGAGCAAGAAGGTTCAGATCCACTTCCTATTCAAATGTAAGTCGAAACTATCACGCGAGAAAATGAATACAAGCGGCTTCACAAACAAACGCGACATGCGTGATGAAGAAAGGTTTGCAATTGATTTGATTGTTTCGAGAATATTCTGAAATGTTCCTCAATGACTTGGAATGTTCCCGAACAATCCAGAATATTATGAAATATTCCGATATGTTGTAGAATGTTATAGCATGCTTTTGAATACTCCATACTGTTTTGGAAGGCTCTAGAACTTTCTACAGGTCGAAATTTCCAGCCTTATACCTTCAAAATAACGCCTTTCATATAAAAACGAAAACTTTTTCAAAAACTGCACCTCACGATTTGATCTCCACAAACTTTATTTGAAAAAATATATCACATATTTCGCTAGCACAGTAGCTACTTCAACAGTGATTTGAATACTACAAGTTGATGAGATTGTCTTTTTCACCAGGACCAGTTTATCGGGCTTGAAACCTCCCGAAATATTCAAAAGCAAACTAAACTTCTCTGAAGAGGTGAAATACCTTGGTACTATCCTCAACAGGAAGCTAACATGGAACTCTCAGCTACAGAGCAAAAAGAGAATATGTGGCTTATGACCGTCGGAGGCCAGTATGACGCGCATGGGGTCTTTCACCCCGTGTG
>WOGP01000863.1:0-21571 GCA_015342065.1 Leptinotarsa undecemlineata | reverse complement strand
GTCCACTCAAAGCGTCCGTTGTCGTTGCCAGGGTTGTCATCGGTAGGCAAATCATCGTTATGGGCCCCACCACCTTGCCTCTGACCCCTCCGAGCGGATCGATTGTGGGGGCATCTTCCTTGATTATTGGGAACCAAGTGTTGGGTCCACCGGGTGGTTAGCCCTGTGGACCCACGGCCGGCACCGGAGGGAGAATAGAGTTCTCCTCCCGGGTGCGCCAGGGCTGCCGGTCCGGTTTTGCACCAGTTGCTCGTGTAAGTGGTGTCGCAACTCACCAAAGGCCTATCCATTGTTTTAATTTCGTACATAATAATAATTTCAAAAATCTCTTGTCTTAAACATCTGCTTATATTACCTACTATTTCCTCTTCTCTTATGTTAGGTTTTAAATATTGTGCAATGGCATATAATTGAATAGCATAATTATTAAAATTCAAACTTCTATTTTCATCAAATTTTCTAAATTGTAATTTATCTCTAATTTTGAGTTGCTCATTTTCCCCCCAATATTGTTTTATAAATAAATTTTCAAAATCTTGGAAAGTATTGATATTATTTTCTTGGCTGTTAAACCAGATAGATGGTTGATTTAATAAATATTGTCTAATTACGTCTTTTATTTCACTTGTATTCATTTGATTCGATATTTTATTTCTAATTATTTTTATAAAAGTTATCGGATGTAGTTTTTGTATATTACCATCAAATTTATTATTTTCTTGAACACGTACTAATCTAGTCTCTATTCTAGTCTGTCGATGATTTTCTTCTATGTTTTTAATTTCATTTTCTATATTAATGATTTTATTTTTATTTTGTTCATTATTTTCATTTATTAAATCATTTGAATATATTTTGTGGCTTTCTATATTTTCATTGACATTTATTTTTCCTATCATTTCTTTATTGTTTGTGTTTAATTCTTCTCTAACTTCTTGAATTTTTCTACTATTATTGAAAATTGAATTATTATTATCTATGATATCTTGTTTAGTATTTTTATAAAATTCCATATTTTGTTTTTCTATTCTTTTCTCAAATTCCTTGTATAAATCCATCATTTCTTGTTTATTAGACTCTAAATGTAACTGTACCCTTTGTTCCAGCCTGTCCATTTTTACTGTTACACTCTCAATACTTTCTCTCACATTTTCTTTGACACCCTCAATACCCTTTCTCACACTGTCTATATTCTGTTTCACACCATCAATATTTTGTTTCATGTTCTGATTCATTTCTTCTTTCATCCTAATATAAACTGCATTATCATTTGCATTTGGTTATCCTCATTCATTCCTTCTTGCATACTACTTTCACCTTGATCTCTACTCTGTCTCACTTCTTCTCCCTCACTCACTCCTGTTTTCTTTCCATCTCTCAAATTCATTCTTTCTCACTTACAAAATTTTACTCTCACTCTGCTTTCGGCCTTTCCAAATGTGCCTCACGTTGTTGGCGACAATTGTTATATAATATATTTGGAGTGATTTTGTTTTTATATATTTTGTTTGATAAATTTTGATCAATTTATTTCAGGTAGATACCTTATCTTAAGGATATTTCTTACCCTGCTTAGCTCAGCTCAGTCGAATTTATATAAGCATGCAGCGCCTTCTCTCCACAGGTAGAGTTCTTGGAAAAGCCTTGGATGTTTTCAAAGATATTGTGCCAAATAAAATTTCAAAAGAATAATAAACATAATACAGAATTCAAAAATATGGCACTAATACAATTAACCTTAACATAACTACACCTGCGAAAAATATCTTAAATTTTAAAGACTGTATGGAATTTCACAAAATAGTACCACTCTATAGTAATTGCTATTCCGTGGTATAACCTTGTGGAAACTGATACGTTATCTGCCTTATGACAGATTACTAAATTGGCTGTTCAGTGATTGTTTATGAATTACTCATTAATATCAAGTTTACAAATGGTTATTATTCTCAATATATTTTCAAAATGGTGAATGAATGTACAGTGAATTTTCAATCACTGAGAAATTTTAATGTCTCTCCTGGATTCCTCCTATCAGCAAACAGGTTCAGTGAATGGTGGTTTGAGTTTTATAAAAGTTTTTTAAATACCTTGAATTTCTTTCTGCTGGTGTGGTGAATTGATCTGGATTTTCCCAATTGGTACTATGGGTAAATTCAATTATCTGCTTTCCAATATTTTTTTATTCATAATTGAATTTATTTGTATTTTTATAGGTTTGATTCATTAATTCTTAATTTCAACTCAATTTTCAAAACTTCGCCACGTAAAATAAAGACCATTTATTCACATCGTTGTATCCGTTATGTGTTATTACAGTACTCGTTTATATTCCGCTTCTGTAATAAGTCATCTACCGGCCTTGGATGAACTATTCTTGGGTTCTATTCACTAATTGAATGAACGTTCTGATACTATAACTGCTAAAATTCCAGAACGTAAGAAATTAATTTGTTAACAGACTTTTTCAGTGTCAAGAAGTCGACGATGACCATTATGAACATTTATTAGATGAAACTTTAAATGAAATTTTAATTGTAATTATGGTTATTTATCGTTTGTTTGATTCTAAAAAAGACCGCTGATGACTACGGAAAGCTCAGTATAATTTCAATTGGTCAAGAAGTTTTCGATAAACTGAAAGATTTATGTATCAAACAAGATATTACAAACACCAATTTTTGAAGAAAATCCTCTCGGTGGCAAGTGAAGTCATACTCTCATTTTCAAATCAAATGTAAGGGGATGATGTATATCACTGTGTCTTGTTGTTTTAACGTTTACCCTGGAAATTGCTTCATAAAACATTTTCATGATCAACTCTTCACAAGAGTATAACTACAAAGTACTACCCTCAAAATATTTTATATAAATTCCGACTACTTTATTCGAGGCCAACCTTCGTTTGTTGGTGGATTATTTGGAATAACCAATTGTGAAAACACGACTGGTGGACTTATCGTCGGAGATATTGCATAAGCCTCCAGAAATTATTTCGCTGTTTGATGCATATTTGTTCGAGAAAATAAATTAGCAAGGAGCTTTTTTCCAGAGTGTAATATCCAGTCGTTTTCATTACATTTCGACGCAGCGTCGACGTATTGACTGATAAATTTGGATATGAGTGTTGAAACAATTGCTAAATATTTGAAATGTCAAATGATAAAATATGATAAAAAACTTATTTGTAGGAAAGGAAAATTTTGGCATTCTAATTCTCCATATTTTTACAAAAAAATGTGATTCAGATCCAAAACGAATATTTGAACTACAAATTGAATACGAATGTGTTTTTTATAATTCAATGTTCATATAAAAGTAATTGATTCGTAGGTATTTGATCCCTTCCATCTTTTGGAAGATTCCGACGTTTTTTGTAAAGAGTGGGAGAAGTGCAAAGCCAATAACTTTCTTTCTTCCCAAATTTCTCTCCTGAAATATATCCCTTTCAATTTTAACTTATTTGTAATTCAATTTTGAATGAGAAAAATTTGAAAACATTCTACAAACAGTGTAAGTGACCCAAATATCAAATCGTTCAATGAACCAACCATGTAAACAAATTAGAAACATCCGTTCCGCGAAAAATATTGTTTCATCATCGTAATTTTTCCACATTTTTTGTATCAAGATGGAGAAGTAGAAGTCCAAAATCTTTCTTTTCCAAAAATTAATCTGTTTAAAAAATCTGTTTATACCCTTTCAATTTATTGTAGAAACACTTCTTGATTTCTTCTTTCCATCAAATGATACCCTCTTTAAAGTTGAACGGCTAAGTGAAAACGAATGATTCATTAAAACTGATAATAAAAAACTTATATCTTTTGGAAAATGAAAGTCCGTCTGATTGATTCGAGCAGACATACCTATATAGAGAACAGCTCACACGAATAATGGTACTTTTGAAATATAATAAAACGTAAAAGAATTATAAAAAATAAAACCCTGGACCACACAATACTTCAATTAATCTATAAATCACACTCAAATTAATAAGAAGTAAAGAATCCCAAGCGTTTCAAATGAGGATAAAAATAACCTAGAATAAATTTTATAACAATATTAGTGATCTAACATGGTTTCGCATCCTCTTAAGTGTGATTGGGGATCAAGATTTAGATACTTATAACACTTTTGAAGACGTTTTTGATTATGTCAATGGGGCTTATGATGAAACTTAAAAATATTACAATGATTCAGAGGTCCAATCGATCACTAGACGATTTTTTTATGGATCTCAGAAAGAAAGCAAGCTTTGGAGTGTTGTGTATTCGAAGTCGAAGTGTACGAGACTATATGAAGATTGAATGATGAAAGATTCTTAGTGTTAGTGATGAACAGATACAAAAACACCATATGAAAAATGTTGATTTGGATATAACAAAAATTTTGGAGTACAGCAGGAAACATCTAGCACATTAGATCACAAAGAAGCTACATCTAAATATATTCCAAAACTGTCAATAATGTTGGAGAAGAAAATGTTCAGGTCGAAAATACTGACACAGCTGGGCATGATTCTAACGGAGGAGTGAACGATATTCAAAAATTAGTTATTAACCAGTGCCGTACTCATTTCTACTAGGAGTTCTGGTACAAGAAATGATCCATTGAAGGAAAAAAAGAATACTTTGTTAATATTCCATGAGAACGATTATTGGGCTCACATGATTTTATTTCATTTAATTGTATCAAAAGAGTAAATAATCTGAATATTCAACCCGATACTTTGAATATAATCTATGAGAAGTATGAGTCGGTTTTTGGGGAACTGGGTGAAATTTCTGGAATTTGGGAAATGAAACTTTCTAAATATGCCCTCGTTTCATCAATTCGTTTGACGAAAAGAGTGCCAATGATAATTTCCGGGAAAACTCATGGTGAGCATGAAAAAATTCCAATGTAAGTTGAAAAAGGTTCGATTCGTTGGACAAATTATATCTGGTGTGGTCCTGGACCTAACCTAGATAATATTATGGTTGTAGCAGAAATCAATGCACCTACTAGCAACGTGGAATTTGTTGGAACTCTCTGGTTAGTATTTTTTTAAGTCATTCCCAATTTATCACAGCTCAAATCAAATCTCAAGACAACTAACTACAGAAAACATATCATTTTGCTGGACGAAAAACATGAAACGGAATTGAAATATTTTCAAATCATAAACCATAAGTTGTCTACTGTAAAATATATTCGACCCAAATCAAGTAATCACTATACATTGCGATGCACCAGGTAATGGATTAGGATGTGTTTCACTAAAAATGGATCAACCAGTTTCTTTTGCATCTAGATGTCTCACAAAAGTGGAAAAAAGATATGCTCGACGGGCGGTTGATATACCAAAAATATGGCACAAAGCGCCCACGCTTTTTTCACAATAATACTAGTATTTTCCGTTCGTTATTGTCTTAAGCTTATAAAAAAATATATTTTCAACTTTTCAGTTCGATATTCTTTAAAAGCGTGTTTTTTAGTTTTTAAAATATATTTATTTTAAATTTTTTAGTTTCGTTTGCTATGAAAGCGTGTTGTTAGTCTTTTTGAACTATATTTATTTTATCTAAACTTTGGGATCAATCAGCCGTATATTGTTTAATAAAATGACTATTGATATTGTCCAATTCCCGAGGGGGAGCCTGAAAATCAGCTACCAAGCCCAAGGCAGCAGGCGCGCAAAGAACGGTTACAAATGCGTGTTAATAAAAAAAACTTTTCTCAAATGAAGAAATACATGTGAAGTGAGTTCGAATTATATCAAGGAGGTTACGTACAGCGCCATCTGCCCGCAAATAGACCAAGCAATAATGTCAATATATCGAGGAAGTTACGTACAGCGCCATATACACGCGAATAGATAAAGTAATTATGTCGATAATTCCGTCAAATGCAGATCCCGAGCTTGAGAGTTACAAACAAACAAACGTTCATACATACAGACTTGCCATTTTGCCTGGGAAAACTTTCACAATTTTGTCTATTGACATGAAGTTCAAGTGCACTCTGATCATAAACAAATTATTTTAATTTTGACTATTTGGAAAAAAATAGCATGGCTTCAAAGAATGTTGTTAAGAATGTTTAAATATGATATGTAAATTGATTAGTTAGCTAGTAGAGAAATGTATAACGCGGATGCATTGTCAAGATTATTCTCAAAACATGGAGTTGAGGATGTTTCAGTTATCATTCTGGTTTGTTCCAAATGAAACATTTTGTTCGGAATAAGTGGCCATGTAATCATGAAAAATCATTTCCTAATGTGACACATTGATTTGACCTAAAAAAAAATATGAATTCATCAGACGATCTCATTTTTTTTTTAACAAAATGATTGTGCTGACTGCTTTGCGCGCCAAAAAGCTAAAATTAATTAACGAACCCCATTTAGACATTGATAAAACTAAATTGATAGCACTGCAAATACTATATCTGCAAAAATGTCGGAAGATACAGAAATTTGAATTCAATATTGTGAAATAAGTCAAATGAATACGCAATCGGATCAAATAAAATCCATGACAGCTCACCCAACACCTAGCTCACCTTGTTAACATATATTTTCAGATTATTCTGAATATAATAATAAAAATTTCATCGTTTATGCCAGAAACCCGTCAGTTTATGAATGATATACTACAATTTTTTTTCTTCATATCTATGAGTGTAATAATAACACTAGCACAATGAAATATAAAAAAATATGAAAAAAATTTCAAATTCAAACAGTTTAAGATTCCAAAATACAACCAACTTTTCATAATTTATAGTATTGCAAACAAAACAGAGCAGCCATTTAGGTTCTAGTGAACCTGTCTATGACAACTTATTAAGAGCAGAAAACAATAAATGTACGAATGTCGCTGAGGTATTCAACTAATCAGAAAAATAATATAATAGAATCACACCGCTTTATGCAGAAACCGGTCAACTGGTAAAACTTTCAATGGGTTGTATTTAATTTCGAAATTTCTGTTTGGTGCAGAAACTCGTCAAGTGAAATCACATGGCGTCTTTTTGCAGTAAATTTTGTGTTCGTTCTGTGGCAACACTGCTAATTGTTTAACCATACGCATCACCTGTTTCAATTTTCTTGTCACTTTCGCCAAGATTTGATGAATGCCATTTCAAACTCGCATTCATCAAACAACCTCATCCACCATTAATTCCGCAATGAAATTTCAAGCGACAATGATGAACAATGATACATTTTAGGAAAACCAATATAACATTACAACTTCTCATCTAGACAACAAAATAATACGTTGAAAATCTGAATATGGCCAAAGTATCGAAAGACAAAATTATAAAAGGCAAAAAGACGGGCAGTCAATCGAAGAGACAAAATGACATTTTAAATTTACAAAGATATAGACTAGACATACACGATAATTATACATTCTTAAATTTCTATTTACAAAAAATCAAATATACAATCGGCCGAGTAGATAGACAGAAAAACAATAGAACTGCAACACTCTTCTCGATGCATGTTCATTGTTGATTTCTTCAGGAGATGAAATAGTCCGGTAGTAGGGAGTCTACTTCATACCTTGAAGACAAGTTGGTTAGTGAAATGCGAGAAAAGGGAGTGTTGAATACTGGTAATTGGTAGTGCTTGTTTTGGATTTACTCCACGACAAAGGACGCAGTTCTACTTTTCAGTACATAATTTGTCGTGTAGATCACATCTGATATTTCAGGTAGGTCAAATTGAAAAAATATTTGAAGCTCGTAAAAATAATATACATACATTTACATTTCCGTTAATAAATTTAAAAAATCACAATATCTTATGAAATATCGAATCAATATATATAATATTCTCTGTTGAATATGATTTTACTACGTACTAGTCCTCCTCAAATAATTACTGTTATTTCAATTACCTGTTTCTAACGCAACCCAGTAGATTAATTATCTGGTAGTAGTTGATATTGTTAGAGGAGGTGAAAAATGATTAAAAATCATAATTTTCGCATGAGAAAGCTATTTATTGTATAGCGAAACGCGTGTCGTGGTTTTGTAAACCTTTTAAACTTCGACCTAGACGGGCGAAATGAATATATCTTCATATTTTTAGCAGAATTATTCAGCTTATTTTGTGCCAGAAGTTGTTATTGGACCCATTATACAGTTGTAACCGACTTCAGTTGTAGCTACTTTTGTAGCTTCTGAGTAGACTTTCGCCACAGTCAATATTGTTGCATTAATGATGAAATTTTCAAAATTTCAGTTGGGAACAGAAGAAACTGGGTCATCATTTCCAAACTACGCACTGATTACACAAATCATGTCACCAGAAAATGTGGAATGTGCCAGATGTAAGTCACAGAGTGAAACACGTTTTCTCTGAATGTTCAAGGTAAATCCTTGAACGATAAGTCTTCTGGGTTATCAAGCCACCTTCAGCAGAATCTCGGTAAACGCAACCTGCCCCTAAGTATTTACTTTGTTTCAGTTCTGAAGTTTCCTTTCTCACTGAAATAAACCGGAGAAAGGGGCATTTTGAATATTGCCCACTATGTAAAGTTGCCTCAAGTGATTTAAAAACTCGTTTGTTTTATTTTCTTATTCCCCTCTTCTGCTGCTTACATATTCATCAAGAAAATAATGGAACAAGATATTCCTTGGAACATTCTTGTCATTTTGGATTATGGCATCTGATAGTTGAGTAATTTGCTGGAAATTGGATTCGTTTCCAAAACATATTTGAATATTCATTAAAATGAGCTCGTTGCCATTAAAATAGAATCAGGCAGTTGACTACACTTTCCGAGCATCGTCGTTGGCGACCTTTTATTTTTATGCCTTTGTTTTGGATTGAGCTGGATTGCGAACTTCTAACGGAATATTCATTCAAAATAAAACACAAATCTCAGGATAATTCTATCTGAAGGCAGATGGAGAAAATGCGTTCTCTTGTTGCTCTTTCTAACGAAGATGGATATTGGAGAAATCAAGTAAAAGTTCAAATAAAAAGTACTGCTAATAATATTCACGATGCTCTGTAAATGACATGAGTTTACTCTTGATTGGTGGTGATTGTTGCAGTTCTGGTTTTTGAGAACAGTGCTTGCTTTGGTCGTGAATTTAATTTCCATGGCAATTCCTTCAATAAATTGTTATCAAAACCATAATTGGTATTGGGGCAAATTAATCTGTAACAAAAAATGCACTATCTATTTCCATGAATTTTTAGCCGATCCTTCCGTATTCTCTAATCGTCGGGTATCAAAAAATTATAAAATAACTAAACATGAACATGAAACATGAAACAAACTGTACTGGAGTTCGTAGGTAGGCTGAGTAGATCTGCCAATGGAGATATTTTCCATTCATTCAGGATAACACAACACCCTTACTAGCAAAATTTCGAAAGAATCCTTTCAACCAATCGGCTCACCACCAAATGTGTATTCCATAGAAAATTATTGGAATGAACCGAAAATAGACTAACTTCGTGAATCTCACTTCATATCAATACAATATAACAATCTGCAACTTTCACTATACAACAGTTTATTGAGGCATGTCTAATAGTGGCAATTCTAGTAAATTCTAGTAAATAAAAAATTGTCTATCAACTTCTGTAATCGTCATTCAATAATTCTCAATAATAATTTTCGTCACTTTCAACATCTGTTGTTAATGTGCTGTGGTGTCTAGGACGAGCGTCGTCATTCACATCTTCTCAACCTTCTGTCAAAAACTTGTAACACTTGTAAACATTTTTCTGAGTCACAGTAGGTACAGTCACAGCGTGCCACTGTCAACATTTCGAATATTTTCGAGCACTCAATTCCACTCTTTACACAAAATTTTATGCAAATTCTTCGATCCATCTTTCTCCATAGCATTTATGAGTAAACATCTACACCTTGTCAGACATTCCCATCCCACTACAACACTCTCTTGAGAATATCAGGCATCTATAGCCTACAGTACCTGGTAATTCCTTCCTGCAAACTATCTCTCGTAGACTTTCTATTTAAACCATCCCTATAGAAAAAGTTTCACTAGAGTTAAATCGGAGAACGGTGGCCATTCTATTGAACCTTTTTCAATCCATTGGCCAAGAAACTTAAGGAATTGTGGCACTAATACTGAGTAATCAGAAATAGCCTCATTTTGCAATTAAAAATTTGAGTCATTATTAATGCTTGGCATAACTTTATTTCTCAGAAACAGCCTTCATCATCCAGGTTTGCTATCAACAACTATTGGTCTATAGTATGGTTATTTAAAATTTCCATTGAACATTTATTTTTAATTCATATTGTGTGTGAATTTCGGGTGTCATATGGGTATTTCAATCACTCCAATATGTGATTACGGGAAATGCGTTTCGAGAGAAATTAGAAATTCAACTCTTCGTTCAATTCACAAATCATGTTCATTTTGTAATGGTGGAATTTTTATTGATGAAGAACTTTATGAACGTTTTTAAGACTCACTCCTGCTGCTTAGAAAAACTTAGTCAAGTACTGCGTATTTCCCATCCAGAACTACGAAATTGACCCATTCATTATTGACAATTCAGTTTGCCAGTTTCCATAAATTCAGGTAACTATTTCGTAAAATATAGATTCTATCATTGCGGGCTTCTCATCTTCAAATTTAAATAAAACAAAATGGGTATGAGATATCATCAAAATTTTTTATTCGTTTGAAAGACCTATCGATCTTAATATGTGTGAAATATAACATCGTTCCAATGTTCGCTACGGCTTGTCTATGTGGAGTAGATCCGATACGTCGAATTTTCTATGACTCTGGCGCATAAATTCAATCAGGTTGAATTTGACCGATGGCATGGGCATAGAGGACCGCTGTAGTTTGTAGTTTATTCATATACACCTACGGCTTGAGGAAGCCACACAAGAAAAAGTCTAACAGGGTCAAATCACACGATCTCGGTGGACAGTTCACGTCACTTCCACGAGAGATGACCATGCTCTTGCAGAATATACAATGTGACATGAGATGTGTGGCATGTAGCGGTCCCCTTGAAACCACATGTCGTTGGTGTCCAGATCATCCAATTTAGAACAAAAGAAGTTGGTGATCATTGAGCTATGATGCTCGCCGTTGAAAGTCATGGCTTGGCCAACGTCGTTCTCAATGATTTATGGACCGATGAGACCACCCGCCCAAAATCCACACCAAACAGTGCCTTTCGGAATTCATTGGATGCTTTTGGATCTCATGTGGATTGGTATCGTCCCAAATTCGACAATTTTCTTTGTTCACGTACCTATTCATCCAGAAATTGGCTTCGTCGATGAAAATCAGGGTCAAGAATACACATCTTTGTCTATGGTCATTTACCTTAAGTACTTGAGTCAGGTGAATTTTGTGAAGGTGCAGGCACAGAGCATAATTCGCCAAGTTGTGGTCTGCCAAGGGCTAAGTTCTAGTGAGCAACGTGAAATCGACTGCCTCGATTCTCCTACACACTCTCACAGAAAGCGGAAATGTTTTCAGCAGATCTGGCATTTCGTTCACGTACGGGTATTGGTTGATCATTTACTGAACCAGTGGACTCAAATTTATACACATTTATCACATTGCGACTAGTCCTCTCGATAAGAAGATTATGTTGACCGCAAAATTGGCGAAGCGCGTGTTATGTTGCTCGAACAAAACACCCATTTTGGTAAAACACTTTTATTATTGGCACGTATTGTTGAATGCTATATTCATCCATGGTACTTTGGCAAAACAGAATGAATAAATGACAACTAATTTAACAGATGTAGCTCCGAAAAGACGGCCGTTATCAATTATCAAAGTTCGTAAGTCCCCGTCAGAAGGCTCTATATAATGTCTTACATTTCTGCCCTGATGAATTTCGTCACGAGTCGTGGCCTTTGCAGATTTTTCATGTTCGTAATTTAAACCTACTATTTCAATCCGTTCTACGAGGATATAAACCATTTTATCAAAACACAAGATGATAAACGAAATAATAACTCCATTTCAACCATAACAAAATAAAAAAAATTGGATTAGCGAACTGAGCTGACGATAACAACTTCAGCAGTACGTACCATTACCATATTATCTACGTGAATAGGAAATTTTTCACTGTGAATTGATATCATTATAATCATTCAATAGTACTTTACTTTAAACATTTCAACATTTGTGTGTTTAAGTTGACAACTGATCCGGTTTGGTAACGTTAGACATAAATTGTGTGTACACAGACAGTAACCTTGGTTTCATTGACATTGGTAATTAGAAATCCTCCATTCAGATACCGTATAAGTACTTATAGTCATTGTTATTCACGTTCAATTGGAACTATACCCTACGAACATACCCTCAATAATGTCCTAGACAAAGCACGATTTTGATTGGGATCAAATTAACTGATTTTAAATGAACAAAAAACAGAAATACTAACTTTTGAAAGAATAAATTCAAACCAAGCTGATAAAACTGCAGTTACATTTTTAGGGGTGTATATTGACACACATTTTTCGTGGGTACAACATAAAAATAACATAACAGGCTGTGTAGGTCAACATACGCAATTAGAGTAATCAAAAGATTTGTGAACCAGATCGTAACCCTCACTACATATCATTCTCTTTTTCACTCAGTTTTAAGATATGGAATAATAGCCTGGGGCAGTGCATCAAAATGTCATCTGGAAAAAGTGTTTATCCTGCAGAAATTCGCTGTAAGAGGTATAACTTCAGCCAGATGGGATGAAACTTGCCGTCCAATATTTAAACATATCAAAACAATGACACTATATTCAGTCATTGTTTATGAAAACCTACTACATATTCGATTAAAAATAAATAATTATACCTGTCGTACAGACATACATCATCATGATACTATCATGATGATACTATCATGATACGTCATGCAAGCAAATAGACTGAAAAGGACTGACAATATTGGCCTTAGGCTATACAACTCTCTGCCACTAGACTTTCGCAATTTGTCATTCAATAGATTTAAGTACTTTCTGAAGTTTTTCTTAACTGAAAATCCTCTGTATGATATCAATGAATTTTATGGTGTAGCATTTAAATTTAAAATAACATAAAAATGAAATGCTATTTGTTTTCTTTTCTTGATTTGTGAACTATTCAATACCATCAGATAAAATTCAACAGCATAAAATTCATAGCTTTATTTGTGAATTGTTACAGTGTCACTATATTTACCTTGATGAATCTACTTCCCAGTAATACAGTGTTGTGATAACCTAAAATAAGACAAAAATTCATTTATCATTCTAGAGCTTACCTGTTGCCTCCTGGAGGTACACATAAATTTAGCTTTCTGAATCTCATATGTAGAGTCTAAACCATTTTCTGTAATGAAAAGAAATAGTTTTATAATTCAATCGTAATTACCTTCATTTTATGAATTTGTTTAGTGCTATAATACTATCTCACTCACCTGATGTATTATACCATGTATATATATAATTGTTTATTTCTTTGTATTGTTGTGATAATCATAACATTTGATATTTATGATCTTACTGAATCTCAAGTAATCTTTCCGGAGTGGTGTTCATTGTTTACATTTGAATCACAGGTTATTGACCTGCAAGGTTGACCCAATCTAGTTGACATTTCTGTACCGTCCTTTGCTCTGCGTCAGTATGAAATCATCCAATCCCGTTCATCCGATGTTTATGGTGCCACTTTCAGTTGTTTATAACCTTGTACTCATTCTGTTCTCATTCTGACATGTATTGAAGAGAGATGGATATGATACTTCTGTACGTTGGGCAAAGTATCAACTGAAGCCTGAGGTTTTAGAGTTCTAGTTAGTTTTTGTTCAACAAAAAAAAAGTTTGGAAGATTGCCATTTTTATGAGATTGTGGAAAAATGGAAAGTCGTGCAGTATCTGTTGAGAGGATTAGACCTTATATTAATCTGTTCTATTTCTGGTGTTTGATGATATGTATATCCAGTACAGGGAGTATTCCATCCGTTTATTTGTTTGAAGACCTATCGTGGTTTAAAATCCCTCTGAAGCCAAGAGGTATGTAAAAAAAATCTGTTTAAAAAAAACGTCCTACATCGGAACGACAATTTCAAATTATTTCATTTCATGCAAATATAATAAACATGAAATAGGTAGTAAAATGTACCTATTTCACAGGGTCTTTATTATGAGACGTATTTTTGGAGCTTCCTGTTTCCCAAGTTTCCATTTTTATTATTAATGAACACCCCTCAGTCGATGAGATGCTCAGTTGATAGTCCATTTGGTTTTGAGACCATGTGTTTTCGAGTCCAGTTAATTTTGATCATTCCTGATTCTATTTTTTTTGGTCTGAGCTTCCATTCAGATGAACGAAAAACATTATATTCACTTGAATGTCACCACTACCTTGTGAAGATTTATTGAGGTCACTTTCACCTAGTTTTAAGTATGTTCGTGAGTTACTTTTTATATGAGTATCATCTGATTGAAAATTATCATTTTCCTATTTTCATAATATTACATTAATAACATAAGATGGTATCATCAAACCGGTTGAGAATCGAACAATTCAAAAACTGATCAGCATAAAAAAATTCGTAGTTACTTCGTTATTCATTGTTTATACTCATCTAATTTCATGTCATGTATTTGGGTTTTTATTAAAACTTAATTGGGTATTTTAAACTTTTATTTCATTACTCTCTGTCAATACTCAAAAGGTTTCTGAGTTCCACAACACCAAAAACTTCAGTGACGCTCCGTAGCAATTGACCATCAAAAAATAAAAGGAACGTAGCAATAATAATGAAATCATTTTACGTTGTTTGAACTCATGACCCAGTGCCGCCAGACGAAGAGCTGCCGTTAGCTTGTGTGTGGCAGTTGTATAAAAAAAATCATACGCTACAATGGAAGTGTCCAATTGAATAGAGATGCCTTCAATGTGGACACCTGTATGTGGACACCTGTATGTTTCCAGTTGACTAATATTTATGAATTTAAATCAAATGTTTGTACTGAACTTCTTAACGATCTTGATTTTCTTGATGATCTCGATATAATTTTTTCAACCTTATGATTACCGTCCGATTCTCAAATTTTGTCACGTAATGTAATTTGTTTTAATGCTGATTAACGGAAAAACAGATTTTAAACAGAAACAGATAAACAGATGTCTTCATATTTTTTATTTATAAATTCATGAACACCATTGATTGTGGAATCTTAAGATGTATGTAGCCTGATTTTAATTGCGCCATTTGTTTTGACATATCTATAAATCTTGTGTCAAATTCATCTCATGAAACTCTTTATACATCAGTTAAGCCGCTGACATCAACGTAGGACCAGCATAAGCCTTTGTTTACCGTTCTGCACCTTGAGCATAGAATCTAGAGATCTTGCGAACGGCTGCCGATGACTCTCTCTCCCATAGCTGACATTTAATTAATTATAATCCAGGATCCCAGTCGGCCTCTGTAGCCGCCGAGCCATTATCACTGCCTGCTCAGGGATTTGCACTGCTAATTACACTGCCATTTTTAATTGAACTCGGTCGGTATCAGTAAATCTGCGGAATTAACAAATGAACTGCGGAGTTAGGTAAGAGATTCCGAGAACGGTCTCGAGGATGAAGCTATACACAACTACAAAATATAGACAGTTCAATATTTTCGTTCTTGCATATCGACAACTTTGTTAGGGATTTATATGACAAGAATTGTGAAAGCATTCGACTTTTGGAGCCTTTATTCAGTACAAGAAAGTATGATAAAATGCTCAATGGATACGGAGGAGATATCTCTTTAGAAAAAAAAAACCTGTTGGTTGTTTAGTTTTTCTGTGCTTCAATGAGACTGAAAAACGTCCAAAGAAAGTCTCACAGGCTTTCGAAACTTCTTTCAATTGAAAAAAGTTGGCCAAATATTCAAAATATACAACTTCCTCCCCAAAGAGTTGAAAAACCTACCAAAGTAATTTTCGAGAGCAAGATAAATATGTTTTTAATCGGTAATTTTAGAGCCAATATCTATAACATAATAGATACCACCAAATCTTAATAAATTAATGCTTATATACAATCGTGTTGTTATATAATTATTGATATGTAGATATATTTTTCAGATTGTATTTGTTCAATTTTCCAGACTACAATTATTAACTTCAACACGTCCAACTGTTGTACGAGTAGGTATTTCATTCACATTTATATCTTTTTATTTTTTGCTTTAATATCATTGCGAGAATAAATTATTATTATCTCAATATTATATCTAGAGTCGTTATTAGTACTTTCCGCAAATTTCAATTGTGATTAACTCAACTCTTGTGCACTGAATTTGGGATCTCCCTGTCAGTTACTCTTTCCGTCAACGCTGGCTTTTCCCAAAGGCATATATTCTCCTCAATAATTTATTGCAAAAGCAGAAATAAAATATTTTTCTTCAGCTGGATCTATCGGAAATATTAAACATATCCAATATATTGCATATATTGCAATATATGCCCGGAAGTAAGATATAGAAGAATTTTCAACTCAAATGGCTATATCAAAAAAATTAATGTCATTAAAACTCGAGATTGAGTTGCGACTGAGTTGCAAAACCATACATATTAGTTTAATGACAACATTCCGTTGGCTGCATTGATCGATTTCTTTTTAAGGGCTGATTCTACATTGCTAATTATATTTTCACCCGCTATGCGGCCTGGTACGACCGGAAAGTTGAAACCTTTAGCTAGCACCTTGGTGGATGCAGGAACAAAAGACAAAATCAACAGAATTTTCCGCCAACACAACATAGCAACTTCATTCGTACCAGAACCGACAATAAGGTTATGCTCTGTAATCCTAAGCATCAGAAACCACTGGAGTCCCAAGGAGTGGATGAAGTACCATGCCGAGACTGTGGCAAGACTTACATCGGCCAGACCAATAGGCGAATCAACATACGTGAAGATGAAGACAAACTAGCACTGAAGGGAAAAGTCATCACATCATCGCTCTTTCAACACGTATTGGCGACAGCACACAACTTCAATTTCGATAACACCAAAATACTAGCAAGCAACGAAAACTCCCAACAATCAGAGAAGCTATCGGAATTGAAAAACGACCAATATAGTAATATGAACAAGAGGGATGATGCGCAAAGTTTACCAACAACATAAAGATCCGTTTTATCGCTTCACAAAAACAAACATACCACCCAATCCCAGAAGCAAAGCTCAGCACATGACAATTCAGGTAGAATAACAGAAACAGGAGAGGCAGTTCAGGAAATATGCAGTGCCAGGTAGTCGAGCAAACACAGGTAGTGGCAGCAACACAGGTAAATGGGAACATCCGTTCCCAAAAATTAAGACACAGAGTTCGAAATAACTAGTCTATCTGAAAAACCCCTGACATCACCAGAAGCGTACATCTCTCAGAGAGGGGTCCATTCTCAATAAAAAAAATCGATAAGAAACTCATTTCCATTACAAAAATGGCTTTTGTTCAATAAATTTTAGTGCTTCAAAAAACTTGTATCTTCTTTGGAAAATTGTTCTGATATATAGAAGAAATTCGGCCTCTACGTAATTTTACTTGTATCACTTCATAGAGGTTTTCAACAAGGCTTTCTGAACTTTGAAACTTGATAACGGCCATCTTGTTGAAGCTACATTTGGCAAATTATTTGTCATTTATTCAGCTGTTTTATTTAATTACCATGGACGGATATGACATTCAACAACACGTGCAAATAATAAAATTGTTTTATCAAAATGAGTATTCTGTTTGGGCAACGTGTCGCGCGCTCCGCCCATTTTACGGTCGCCATAATTGTCCTACCGAGAGGATTATTCACAATGTGGTGGATGAATTTGAGTGAATTTGACCAACACTCGTACATCAACGAAACATAGAACCAACCTAGAACAACTCCGCTGTCCAATTTTGCGTCGCTCATAAGAACTTAGCCTTCTGCAAACCACAACTTGCCGAATTTTGCATCGCGACTTGAGCCTGCACCAGAACAAAATTCAACTGAAGTTAAACGACCATAGACGACGTGTGTTATGACCATGTTATATTTCACACATGGTGGCGTCATCAGGTTTTTCGAAGGAATGAAGAATGTCGATGATACCTCACACACACTTCGTTTCATTCGAATTTGAAGATAGGAAGCGCTCAACGCGAATACAAATTTCAAAATAATTGCTTTTCCATAGATACTTTAACTCGACTGACATAGTTACTTGATTCTAACGAAAACGGTGTATATCAAAAATATTCAACATGATATACACCGAACTTCAGCTATATAATAGATAAACTGAAACATCTGGCGTATAATTAATCCAAAAACAAGCACCATAAATGAGTGATTGATGACTTAGGAAAGTTCAAGAAATATTTCATTTTCTGAAACCATTCTCAAAGATTGTATCGTAATTTGATGTGTAAATTGGTCAAAGAATTTTTTTTTATTTCTTCATATATTTTGTTTTCCATTCATATATCATTGAAGAAAAAAAAGATAAAAATTTACTTTTCAAAATCTTATTGTATCCATGAACACTTCATAATGCACATTTTAGTAACTTTGGTTCGTTCGACAAAGCCTTCACAGTTGAAGTCATGGGTATATAATCATTACAAGAACATGCTCGGCAGAAATATTTAATACACAGATGGATTGAAACGTGAACTAGGGATGCCATTGTACGAGTAAAAATTTATGTTAAAGATACACTCGATCGAAACACATCGGTCTTCTAGGTGAACCTACATGCAGTTTTACAATGTGCAAGAAAATATTATTTGAATCAATAAATATATTTAGAGACAGCCAGATTTAAAACGTGGCAATGAATGTAGTTTGTGAATGCTGTTTAGAATTGAAAAATTTTAGGCAATTCAAAGCAACACTGTCTCATCATAAAACGATATGATATGACATGTAGGTGATCCATCAGTTGACGTTTATAAGCTCCTAAAAATATTTTTGATTGACTCTTGCTGAAAATCTTCTTTTTGCATTCCAAAAACATCTACCGAATAAAGAGTTGTAACAGCAAATTAATGATAATTCAATAAGTCGCTGTACATTTATTTGCGAACGGCAGCTTTTGGCCGGAGAGCACTATGGGTTCGTTAAGAGATTATTTTTATCAAATTGAAATAACATTGACGTGGGCGTCACCCAATTTTGTTGAATCACAAGTAGCAACCATATACAACGCTGGGAAATTGAATGGGAATAATTGATGGGAACGTATTTTTGTGGAGTTTGCTTGTTAAGTAATAGCGTAAATAGTAAACAACTGAAACTAAATACCTGTATATTAAAGTTATATGAAACAAAGGCTTCTGTGATATGGAAATCGAAGATATTTATGGAAAAGCCTGGGAACTCAATTTTGCGAGATTATATCACACCATAATTGAAAAATGCTTACCCATAGTATTACGCATCAGCTCACAATATAGTAGCATCATATACATGATTTTTATAGAGATTTATATGTAACACTTCCCTATAGGTTTTTGATTTCAATTTGAAATAGGTTCAGAATAACATATATAAGTTGAAATAAATAGCACACTATATAGCTGGACACCGTCAAGGAATTTTCCCACAATTGAAAAGGAAAAGATCTGTACTTCTAGCCTCTGGCCGAGTTGGACGTAATAGTATATGCAACAGCAATGTGATTAGATTCACTATTTTCAACATAAACTACTTATTCGGCTGATGTCATCCTACAACCCTAAAATTACACATCTGCCTTGGAAAGAAAAAATATCGATGTGAAGCCTCATCCTTGAAAAGAATCGTGCTTGGTTTGACCAATCGAATCGAATACACATCAGTCATCGGACAAATGGAAGGTGAGGTATTTAAAATTCCGCATTAATTGGGAGATGGCAACTAGTCATACAGAAAAGTGTTCGAATGGTGTCCTGTATGAGATGACTATTATTGTATTTATTCAAAAAAATACCTATAGAAAATAAAAGTAAGGCAAACTAAACGCTACAGAGTTCATCGTTTTGAAATAGGTTCGAGAATTATTGTGATTGTTTCTTGTGGGATAGACGTGGATTTCATATTGGAAAATGAACTGGTTGGAGTAAGTAGATGGTAATCCATATATTATTTTGAATAGTAAAATCATAGAGGAGTGAAATATCCTATATACTTGACATAAAGCCAGTCGAATCCTTAAAGCAGAGTTTTAATATGGGTATAACTGTTACACTTGAAAAGTAATCTAATTTCTCAATTCTGTGACTTCTACAACGAGAATATGCAATTTGCATCAAACAAAAACAGTAAACTGGTAAAGTAATCGAAATGAAGGTAAACCATTGATTTGAATTCTGTATTAGATGTTTGAAAGTTAAGATGACACTTAACTCTTGTAAAGAAGAATGACTTGTTTGCAATGTTGTTACTGATATAATGAAAGTGTTTTATAAAATGCAATGTGTTGATTGTCAACAACTTCATGGATCCACCATGAATATAATATCTAATAAATTATATTTGCATTGCGTTATGACAATCATTACTTTAGTCTCCTTTATATTCATTTTTAATTTATTCAGGCTAAGAAAATTATAAATGTTGCTCAGGATACAATCAATTTTAGTGTTACCTTTCGACAGGTTAATATCACTAAAAGCTATGTTTAATGCATTCACAGGTATCAATATATTTTATTGTCATTCAAATGAAAAATTAAGAGTAGAGATCAATTTATGAAGAACCCAAATCAAGTCTAGGAAAACAGGATTTCTACAAATAAGTTTCATAAAGAGATGGAAGGAGCAATATAAACACAGAGTGTATGCTTCTATCAAGCCATAAATTCAGCCGGAAATCAACTTGATATATCTTCCATTGATCAGTACATCAGTTCATTTAAAAACAATATGAATATAATTCGAAACACTAATTTCGGTCTCAAGATTTTGAAAACCAAATCCGATTGATGTACGTGTAACAGCAAATCCATCCACCCTTTTCCGGCAATCGAAACCAATGGCATTGCAACAAAATTAATCGTACTCGATAAATACACTAAATGTCATTTCCTTTATGAAAGCAGATAGAAGGTTTTTCACCGGAACGATGTCGTGTTTGCACACTCATAATGGTCGGCTTTGAGTATTCTGTAATCACCATTTGTGAGGCGGCGGTCGCGTATTGAAAAAGAGACCGCACTCGGCCGCCCCCACGGCCGCCTCCCGCCGACCGTTTCATCGTCCTCGATTCATTTCCAAATACCAAGCAAACAAATTATAATGACCGTCATTGGGTGAATATACATGCGACGGCGGAAAGCCTCTATGGTCTCGAATTAGGGTCCTTTCAGAATAATTAGCAAATGATAGATGGTGGTTTCTCCGATAAATTATTCCCGATCGTTTCCAAGGACAAGAGCGCTGATGACCGGCGTCGGCAACATGTAGAGAGCGGCAGCGAATCATATGTTACTCAGATATGTGGTGCAGAAATGAAATTAGTATATATATATATATATATACAGGGTGTCCCTGGACTTCCTCTTTTCCTCTCGGGAATGTATAGATGGGGTCAAAATATC
>WOGP01000862.1:0-21572 GCA_015342065.1 Leptinotarsa undecemlineata | reverse complement strand
ATGGATGAAAAACACTTTTCAGTTATGTGAACGTTATTATTTGTCACAGTAGTTGTTCTGAAATAATTACAATTCGATATTGAAGTGCAGATAAGTTTACAAAATAACAGCTAATTGAAACAATTTGGGTTTTCAAAAGTAATCATATAACCATTTTCTGCATTTTGAAGTATTTTCAGTACGTATCTAACTATTATAAAACGAACAGAATCCAGTCGTTTGATTGATATACTTTATATTTGTATCAGTTAATAATCATAATCATGAATAATTCATAAATTTCAACTTATAAAAAAATATAACAAAATAAAATCATAGTTTGCCATGTATGGTAACTATTTTTTTGATTTATATATACTTAATTTTGAAAATTAATGAAAAGCAATGTTCAATTAGGTGAAATTTATGATTTGTCACTACTGTTGTTCTGAAACAATTACAATTTGATGTTGAAGTGCAAACAAGTTTTTAAAAAAACAGCTGATTAAAACATTTGGGCATTTCTGGATTATGTTCAGTACATATTTGACTGTCATAAAACGAACTGAATTCAGTCGTCTGATTCATACTTTGTGGAAGAGCTTCATGAAGCAAGAGTCGAATCGATCCCTCTACGAAGCCCTTCATCACTTGGAAGGATTGATTACAGCTTGAGAAATCGTTCTCATGCAGATTCTGTGAAACATGTTCTTCCTTACAAATCAGTAGAGAGTTATCTTGAAAATCTTGAGAAGAAAATTGGATAAGATAATTTAAAAAACACTTGGTACATGAATGGCATTTCACAAGTATTGTTCATGACGAAGAATTTCGAAGACGAGAACGAGAATGTGTTTAAGCTCAATTCATTTGCCGTGAAACAGTCAGTAGCTTGATTGATGATCGATCCTATCATTTCATTGATTATTGTGGAGTTATTCTCAATTCTGGTTTCGAAGGTAGCATCATCAGCAAACAAGGTTGTTAATGCATTCATGTTTTTGGGTAGGTCGTTTATATAAATCGAAAATAGTAGTGGTCCCAAAACGCTACCTTGTGGAACACCTTCATGTATTAACAGGCTTGTAATGTTCTGATTTTTGCAGTAAACTATTTGGGATCTCTGAAGGTAGGAGGTCATCAGTTTTACAGCGGTGTCGGAAAATCCATAGAATTTTAGCTTTTCAATTAGGATATTGTAATTGACACAATGAAATGCTTTCTGAAGGTCAACGAAAACCGCCAGAGAGGGAGTTGCAGCTTCAAATCCATCAGCTATAAACTCAACAAATCTTCTCACTGCTCCAGCTGCAAATTTTCCTTTTCTAAAGCCATATTGGTGCTCTGAGAGAAAACAGTCCTCCTCAAGATAACCACTTATTCTAAGGTTAATCAGCTTCTCAATTAACTTTGCTAATATAGGTAGGAGAGCTATTCCACGGTAATTATTCAGATCCTCCTTGTTCCCTGATTTAAAGATGGGAATTATTTTCGCCATTTTTAGGCACCATTTTCAATTAATTGTTTTCATTTGATGAAAATATAACGAAAAACAATCATAATTTACCAAATATATCGGTAACTACTTCTCTCGATTATATTTCGAAAACCCCAAAAACGACTTTCAATAACCTGTTCCGCCAATGGCTTGCGACGTCTAGGACGCTGTCGGGAATCAAGTCACCTCCGTCAATTACCTCAATCTCCTAAAGGCATGCTCGGCCGCTTATTAACTCTATAATTACGCCTATAGTGCCCCCCTTCCTCACACGTCGCCATGTTTGCCACTCACATGCTACCTTATTTGGTGCTGTTCTTGAAGAAGTCCCGATGTTTTGTGGATAAGTGGTCATTCGCCAGGTATTGAGATGCTGAAGAATTATGAGTTTGGAAAAGTCGTCTCGTCAATATGTGTTTTTCGAATCTATTTCGAACATACAAAATTATTTACAATAGAAATTCCTCAAATTCGACTCTACAACGGTTACTGGATAAACAAAAAGTTTAAGAAGAACTCTACATAGTTACATATGTCTGGCAAATTTTTCTCTCACGAAGCACGAAGCATTTCTCATTATTATCATTAATACAATAGAGTTTCTGATCATCACTGAGAAAAATAGAGTCAAGACAGGTTCTTGGGGGGTGGGGTGTTCATATACAATCCGAAAGTATATTATAATCCTACCTCTACGAATATTGAACAATTAGGTTAGGAATAGGTTGAGTAATCATAAATTATAGGCATAACAGCAATTTTGGAAATGCATACTCCACATTTCTGAAGTATGCAGGTGACCTCGTCATCTTGGAAAGGTCCACGTCAGGAAGGGTAGCTTGTAATATCCTCCAAAGCACAATAGACGTTGTTCACAGTTGGTGCCTGGGGGAACAGATGTCTGTCAACCCCAACAAAACTGTTATAGTCTCCTTCACCAGGAGGTGAAGGAAAAAGTTTTACATAAAGCCAGACTGTTCCTATGGACATGTCAGGATATTTGTGGTAAAACTTAGGGATTAGGTCCCAAAAAAATCCATTGAATTTATGTGATTATTGTCAGACCACTGATCACTTATGGTGCAATTGCCTGGTGGCTGAAGGCTTTACAGAATACGGCCCAGGCGAAGTTCTCTGGCTTACAGTACTACACCGTCAGCGGTCATGAAGTTCCTTCTAGAGGCACCTCCTCTCCACATTTTTCTGGAGAGAGGGGCTAGATGGACTACATATAGACTTGTGCACATTGCCAATTGCACAAATCAATTTAATGTAGAGTGCAACAACCTGTTGGTTGACAATGGAAATCACAGCATTCTGAAAATTATCTCTGACTTTATACCTCTAACTGTTAACCTTGAACTTCCTCATAAAGTACTGTTCCCGAATGGGAAAAGTTACAAATCTCTCTTATCTCCCTGAAGTAGTGAAATCGATACTGAAAGATTAGATCAATAATGCTCCTAGCTAGGTGTTTCTTTTGGTATCGACAATGCGGACTTCCAATGACCTTCTATTTTCACCGATATAGAATTTGCCGCACTCAGACCCCAGCATTGTATCACTACGTCTCTTATGCCAATTATTAGCGATCCTTTGAAAACTGTGGATAATGGACATTTGACCAGTTCAGTACATCTGGATTATAGCAAGGCCTTTGACACTCTTGATCACGAGATATTGTGACCAATATATCCACTTTGGATTTTCTCGGAAACCAGAGTCACTCTTAGGAAACTATCTGAAAAATCGTACTCAAAGAATTGTTGTGGATGGACTTGTATGGGATGATCCACCCGTATCGAATGTAGTGCCACAAGGATCTATTCTTGGACCGTTGCTTTCTAGCTTGTATATACGTAATTATAGTCTACTTGTAGACGATGCAGTATACATTACTATGTACGTTATAATATATTATAATTATTATTGGTTATAATATATGACATACGTCATATATTATAACCAATTTTCAAACCATCTTTGACATTTCTACACCGCATAAGCTCAAGATCAATTCTGATAAATCTGCAATAATGTTGTTTGGACCTGGGAAGAACAGAGAGCTGACTAACTCAACCTGTCATGTCCGCATCGAGAGTGAAATACTTTCCTACGTGACCAAGAAGAATAATTTAGGATTATGGTTCTTTCCAGAACTTCGCCCAACTGAACATGTCATCTCAACAATTTTCGTTATTGTTATTCAGTTATTGCTGTTCCCAGGTTGAGTTGGAAAACAGCCTTGACTTTCAGGATTAACTTTAAAAAAAAATCTGTTCAAAATCTGTTTTTCTGTTAATCAGCTGTCGCACCCACACGAAAGACAGCTCTCAGAAGTCGAAATTTGTACGAGATTAGGAATAACAAGGTCTTACTTTTTAACGTATTATTCCTAAGACGGGCTGGACGATAGCAAGTAAAAATCGATCGTTCAGACTAGGCCTTGAACCACCGACCAACATGGCAGTCAATTTTAGTGAGTGAACAAAGCACCCACGTCGAACCACCTGGCTACTGACCGACCAAGTGGAGGAACAGTTCACTTGTTGAATTTATTTAGGAACCGAACTGAACTTCTCCCTTTATTTTCAAAAACTTTTTGTTGATGCATTTCCTCACTCTTGTTTTTTTTATATATTTTTTGAAAATGATAATTATCATCATTATTATACTTCGACTATTCACTCTTGAACTGAGAGTTGTTTCTTTTCTTTTTTTTTATCTGTTTCAATTGAACTTTTCATCGTGAATAAAGACGTATTATTATAATGATATGATTTTAGATTAGATTAGATTTCTTTATTTCCTACATAATGACTAACATTTACATTTAGTATAGAAATTGTCAAAGCACATACACATATTCAACATAAAACAAGAAAATAATTAAATACTAAGTGAAACAAATACAAATATTCAGACAGATTGCAATGCACTTGTAGTACGACGATTTCCAAAGTCTCTACGTACTGTTGAGTAGCCATCTTGCTCACCGGATTTGAATCCTACAGACTGTTTCTGTGGGTTCAACTAATTCAGGCAACTCAAAATGAAATTCATTGAACTACTGTTGTATTCTGTAATATTCCTTGAGAGAACCTTTTCCGTCCAGGCAACTTGGATGTTTTCATTATTTCTTTCCTTCTCAATTCCAGTATTTTTGTGGAACCAACTGGTTTATGCTAGACATCGTGAGTTGTCTTCTAAGAAAAATTCGATATTGAAAAAAAAAACACCCGAATTCAGTTTCGTTCTCTCGATGAGACTGAACTCGACGCCGACGCCACCGTGCTGACAGAAATTTCCTAATGAATAACTCCAAACAAGTGTTGTCAGCGTTTAAGTTCTCGCCTGGTGGCGCGGCATTCTCTCCTCCCCAATAAAACATTAAAACTTATTGAATCCATCGGGACGTCGACGGCTCCAATTCATCATTAAACCTAACCGGTCCCTCCCATTGTGTGTTCTTATCTTATTTCCAGAATCGGGAATTCGAGAACAACTTCTCTCTTCTTCTCTTCCTCTTTCTCTCTGTTTGGGGAGCTACAGGCTTGGGACAGTATCGACAATATCGATACCAAAAAGACTTCTCTCCTCTTTCTAACAAAATTACGGTCTCCTCCATTGAATAATATTATATTTATCTTGAATTCAATCAGTTCGAACTTCCATCATCTGATATGAGACTACTATGATTCAAAAATCTATGAAAGAACAAATGAAATTAGAATGAATTACTGATATATTAATTATACCAAACGAGAAATGAAATTACAATAAAACAAAAAAAAAATCTTGATACAAAATGAAAATGACTGGAAAGTTGAAAGGAATACACTATTCCTCCGAGAGATGACTATTTATAGGCCATTCGGACGCTTTCACCTATCCTCTCTTTCCTCTCTCCGCTTCATTGGTTTAGCAGGAAGTGACTGTATGACAGGAGTTGACCGTTTTCTGCTTGATTACAGGTTTCCATATGTTGCATATATCTACGCTCACTTGACTGAATGCGTTATTGAACAACATATATGTAGCGCCTTTGAACTTCCTCTTTAACCAGTGTTTCTCCTTGTGGATGATCTCAACTTGGTACCACTTGATGTTATGTTGATAAGTCCAAACATGTTCCGCCCGATTAGTTGGTTTTTCCTAGCTAGGTGTTTCTTTTGGTATCGACAATGCGGACTTCCAATGACCTTCTATTTTGACCAATATAGAATTTGCCGCACTCAGGGGGTATCTGAAAAATGAAATTCTTGGAATCATAGTCGTTGTTTTGTGGCCTGGTTTTCGTTTTGACTATCCTCTGACGTAGCACTGGTTGTAACGGCTTCTCTTCCTATCTGGCCCCTGCTGTCTTCTAGCTTAAGTCTGTTCCACCGTCACTTTGGACCAACTATGCCGCTGCAGATAGTTTTTGATTATTCTTCTCGATACGTTCCTTGGTATTACAGATCACAAGAGCATGATCGACTAGAGTATTGATGATTCCTCTTTTGGTAGATTCGGTCCTCTCCACCATTCGATAATGGAAATTCGTTGTAGACTCCCTTACCCATTGTGAAGGTGATGGAAAGTCTTACGCTGTTCATGTGCTTCAGAAATGTGTCTAATTCTTTCTGTATGTCCATGGTTCCATACTGTGAAGGTGTCGTCAACGTGTCTCAACCAGACTCGAGGCTACTTGTGAGATTTTTCAATGGCTGTTGATATACTCCAGAAAGCTGTCTAGTTCTTATTATTTTCCCATGGTTTCATGCTACGAAGATGTCAATGTACCTCAACCAGAATAGGGAGTATTTATGGGCTACTTCAATTGCTGTTGATGTGCTTCAGAAATATGTCTAGTTCTTCCTGTATTCCCATGGCTCCATACTATGAAGGTGTTGTCGACGTATCTCAATTATACTTGGGGCTACTTGTAGGCTTCTTTAATGGCTGTTGATGTGCTTCAGAAAGATGTCTAGTTCTTTCTGTATCCCCATGGTTCCATACTATGAAGGTATTGTCAACGTATCTCAACCAGACGCGGGACTACTTGTGAGATTCTTCAATGGCTGTTGATGTGCCTCAGAAAAGTGTCTAGTTCTATTTCTATTATCATGGTTCCATACTATGAAGGTGTCGTCAACGTTTCTCAACCAGACTGGGGGCTACTTGTGGACTTCTTCAATGGCTGTTGATGTGCTTCAGAAAGGTGTCTAGTTCTTTCTTCATTCCCATGTTATAATCGCTCCTTTGTTTAGAGGACTTTTTTCATGTAGGCTGAACTCCAGCCTTCTTCAACAAGATAGAAAACTCAATTTGAGTAAAACAGATAGTAGAGCGTGGTAGAGAAATATAAAGGAAGAATCTGCATCACTGCGGATGAGTATCAGAAATGTTTGGGACCAGATAGCTGTCTTTCAGTTATTTGATCCAATATACTGAAATTTTGGTCGATAGCCCAAAAAATATCTTGGGATCCTCAATAAAATCATTTTGTGATAACGCTGACCGCTTCCACGAATTTTGATATCTGGATCCAACAGAGATGTACTAGTAGCTAAAACAAAAAAGGATTAAATCAATTCGATCAGTGGTGTCAGAAGAACAATTTAATAATAAACTACTTAATTCCACATATCGACTACGGTAAGAGCCATTGGTGAAAACATGTATTTAATTCAAATACAAATTCATTTATTCGTAATTGCAACAGCAGCCATCTATAAGATGGATATACACGTAATTTTTCACACTCACACACAAATTGACAATACACTTAGAAATAGGTAGTTAAAAATTAAAAATATAATATATAATGCTAAATTTAAATGGTCGTTGTGACTGATTCTAACGAGTCATTGAGGAATTCTCTAACCGAATAAAATGCTTTTGCCAACATCATTTCTTTATTGTTTGTTTGTACTTTCTGAACCTCATGTTCTGTATGCTGCTCGGTAGTTTGTTAAAAAACTCAGCTCCGACATATCCTGGACTTTTTTCAAATTTTGTTAATTTATGTTGAGTTATACTCAATTCGTTTGCAGTTCTTCTTAAGTAATTATGAAAAGATGAGTTTCTCTTGAATGAATATATCTTTTACATAACGTAATGTTTTATAGATATATATGCAAGGAATAGTCAATAATTTGTTGTCAATAAATAGTCTTGTAGCTATCTTCGGATTTCTTACTGAACATAAGCTTCAGGATGCATTTTGGCAGACAAAAATTTTTTCAGCATTATAGCAATCTCCCCATAGAATGACGTATGTGAGGTGGCAGTGTACTAGTGAATAGTATATGGCCAATAGAACAGTTTTGTCCATTGTTTTCTTTAGCATAGATAGATAGTATAGCAAAGAATCCAGAATTTTTTTTTATGTGTTGAAGATGGTTGTCCCATGATATATATATTGATTCAGGTGGACTTCTAAGAATTTGGTCGATTCTGAGTTCAGAACTATGGCAAGAGAAGAAATGGGACTGTTTCTTCTGCACTTGAATTGAATATATACACTGTTTTTAATGTTTACTATCAAATTATTAGCATTGCACCAATTTTTTATAAATTTATGACTTCATTCACAGTATTTTCCAATTCCTACAGGGTCTGTGCAGAGGCCACCACCGGAGAATCGTCTGCACACATTTCATCAGCAACAGTTCATCAATCACATTTCAAAGTAGCTCCAAGTTTTTGGGTACAATCGTCAACGAAAACCTCAAATGGGACAAATTCATAAAGACACTATGTTTCACCTTGAATAAGCACTACTTTGCGTTGAAAAATTCGAAGAGCTATGTAAATGAAGAAGGTCTCATGAGCGTTCACTACGCATTAGTCCCGCTACTGGTAGCAGCAGAGTCTTCATAGCACAGAAAAGAATCATACGATTAATATTCCACCTGGGTTTTCGAGAATCTCGCAGAGATGTTTTCAAAGAAAAGATAATATTGACAATCACGAGTATCTATTTGTATAAATTATTAATAGTTGCCTACATTCATAAAAACCATTTTACTCAAAATGCGGATGTCCACCACTACCCACCCCGTCAAAATAACAATTGAGATTGGAAATTGTCAACTACTCGACCTATGAAAAAAAAACCCAAAATATACTGCGGCAAACTTTTTTAACATGCTACATAATGACTTGAAGAATCAGCCAAACCTGTTCAGATTCAAAACAAAACTGAAATGTTATCTAGGGCATTTTATAGTATTTCTGAATAAATTTCGAACTTTCTATGAACAGTGTACTACCTACTTTCTGTGTTGCTTGGTTTGAAAATGTAAATGTTTTATTGTTTTATTATTTTAACATTGTTCTGTTTTGACTTATCAATCCAATGTAAATGGGTGTATGATCACTAAATGTCTATCTATCTTTCTTTCTATTTTATTATATGAAAGAGAGGACATTGGTGGATGAAGATCTTCAGATGATGTGGTGCTGCACGTTTCTCCGGGTTTTTTAGCAGCTGAAAAAGCAAATGCGCTACTGGAATTAATCAAGTTGCCCCGGAGCGTCAATTAATTTTTGTTGTTTCATAATTTCATGATTTGTATTACTCTTTTTTTAATATACTTAAGTACAACATTCAAAAATGGATATTCGATAATTTTCGTTACACAATTCCTAATATTCTCGACCTCGAATGTTTCATATCATTTTCACGGTATCAGCTCATTCATGCGGTATACTCGATTCATTATGATTCGGCACGGAATGTTTATTTCACCTCGAATAACGATGTAATCTATTTTACACTACGAACTGTATATACACTCGAAGCATATTTTTTGTTTTGTTATATACTTGGGATGTGTATTCTGAATACACTTACAAATAAACGCATGGGATCGCTACTAATCATAAAGTGCCATAGATCGAAGAGCAGTCTTCGACGCGCTATTTTTAGGCACGAGATGCCGCCCCCCGGCCGTTACCGCCGCAACCGCTATGTCCCTTCATTTTAAATCTCTAATGTCTTCAAAAATATTCCCCCAAATTACATGCTGTAAAGGACCATATTGATCTATATTAAATGCATAATGTATTCAAGGTTTTCTTCAAAGGACAAAACCCAAGCACTACAGGAAAATCTTTAGAGCGTTCTCAGAGCGGTGCCTGTGCGAAACTAGCGATTCACATTGGATTTGAATCGCTGAAGATTAAATCCATGTAGAAAAACTTTCTCAGGAATGTTTAATCCACATAAACGCAGTTCTCCAGATCAAAGAGTTCTCAAACAGTGGAGTTCGAGGTATTCTGAAATGAATTCCAAAACGATGAGCAGGCAGACGATGAAAGTGTCTATAGAAAAGAGACAAATCTCCAACCAGGCGGATTTCTCTTTTCTGGAGGGAATCCACTAGTTTCAGGATATGTTTAGGGACAGACCTCCATACATGAGAACAATACTCTAAAGAAGGTCTGTTCTGAGCTTTATAAAGCATCAAAAGTTGCTGAGGTATGTACAGTCTTCTGGTTCGAAATAGTGTTTCAAGCTTTTAAGAAGCAGCCTTTGCATTGCCAGCGACATGGTTGTGCCAAGACACATTGATGTCTATTTTAACCCCAAACAAACTTGATTACTTGTGATCGAAACACGTGTCGAGGTGTTAAAAATAACGTTTTGGTATTGGGAAAGAACTCCAGTAATAGTCATTACTACACCAAAGGTTCCAAACAGTACATCATAAGTTCAGTTCATACTTCAATAATAGAGGGAAAATATATCTGTTTTGCCTGAACCTCGAACCAACTTGTTCTCTTGCGAATTGTTTGAGGAATATAAATTTTTTTGTCAAATGTAATTTTAAAAAAATATTGAAATTGAGATGTCATCCTTACAAAGCAATACCAATAATAACTGAGAGTCAATTCAAATGAAAAAGGTCCGTTTTCAACTAAATGTGTCTTTGAATTTGATTTCGATTCACGTGATTTTGAGTTACCTTAGTTTCAGTCATTATATTATATTGAGAATGGTTATTCAATTAGTTTTTGATATTGTAATCGATTATAAGAGCTGCTTGTTCTGTAGGTTACCTGATAAATGAAATAAAATAATAGAAGCATAAACCTACTTGATGTAGTACTACGTACAAATATTAGTGGGACAATGAAGGAAAGAACAGTTGGAGGAAAGAAATCCTTCTGGCTGTTTGTAGTTCTTAGTATAACTTTTGGGTAGTTCATGTGGGATGCAGGAATTATTCATTCACCACAACACTTGTCTTTATACGCCAGAACAAAATGATCTCTGTGATCGGCCTAACAGATTAGTGGTAGAAAAAGTCCAATGAATGTTGATGATGCTAGTTTATATGAACGGTTTTAGAGGTTCGAACAACAGAACACCTTAAGAGTTTTGAACCGATGCTAAGCCAGATGTTAGCATCTACACGAATTTTTGGAAGAACATGGTCCACAAAATTGACATAATTCACATTTTCAACGTCTATCAAAGAAGTTATAAAAATGAAGCAACCCTAAGAAAAAACAGAATTATACTGTAATGAATCTGAAGCCGGCCCTGACCGTAATCTTACCAAACATGACTCACCGCGTAGGGAATGCGATCAACGAACCGCAGCGAAAAGAATAGATTAGTACCGAAACCGCTAGAGGTTTCTATAATGTTCGTTACTAATATAAAAGGGCGGATCCTCGCTCAGAGAGGGGGGGGCATGTAGCTAGAAAGTGAATCGTGCGTTTGAAGAAAGGTTAACAAACAGTGAAGATAAATTAAGCGTTAGTTGCTAAGTGGTGGATCTAAATTAGTTGTGTTAGTGAAGTATTGTTGAAAATAAATTGGTTTAAGACAGTTAATTTTTCAATTCGTTACAACACATTGCTTTTTGTTATATAGGCGAAAATATTGAAAACGACAGGTTACTGAAGAATGGAAGATTTTTCTAGATGGAACGTTTTTCATCACAGGTTTTATTTTTTTCAGATTGTGGAAGGTGAAAGTCTCCGAAAATTTCGATGAAAAAACAAGGTCTACCCAACTCTATCTGACTTATTGAAAGATTGTGAGATTTTTTAAACAGACTCTCGACAAAAATGCGACAACGGTTTGAAGATCACCTATATGGTGGTATGAGGATTGGCTGGAAATATTTCCAGCATTTTTTCAATTAGTTCGGTTAGGTTTGTAAGTGAAATCCATTGGATTTTTGCATTTTTCAGAAAACGTTTTGTGGAGTTTCAAAGCTCCATATCTTCTGAATGAGTGAACCTATTTATTGATTTATATATTTACTTATTTATTCAACAGCAAAGACAATTCACAAAAAAATTTTTGACAAAGTGTGAAAAACTACAAAGTATTTTTGAATGCTCATGTCTGATGTCTGTATTAAAATTTACAATTTTACAAAACATTTAGCAAAGTGTGAAATACAAAATATTAACAAATCCTTATGTCCAGAGACTACATTACTAAAAAATATGTTACTTATGTTACTTACAAGGAAAAAGATGGAACAAATATGGTATTTACAAATGAAACGGCTTCAGAATACGAGAAATCAGACTGTTCAAAGCATAGTATGAAAAAAATGTATATGAAAAATGTCAGGATTTCTCATATCTTTTTGTTTGATATGAAAAGTTAATAATTGAAGTAGTTCTGGGCAGTTTTCCTCACTATTCATTAATTTGAAGTGAAAACTTGAGTTCATAGAAACTCTCTTATCTTCCAATGGTTTTATATTCAACTTGGTTAGGAGTTGACTATACTCATATTCATTTCATTGAATACCATAGTGAAAAGCACAATTACTCAAGAATTTCTAATGAACATTATCAATCTAATCGATATTTAGATCATAATAGTATGGGTCCCATATAACTAAACAATATTCAAAAATGAATCTCATGTATATAAAATCCTTTTTGTTTTAATTGAAAAATCAGTGAAGATTCTCAAGAGCATTTTGAGACTTTTTGTCACAATTTTTGACTCTTGAAAATTAAAATTAATTTCGCTATCAAATTTAACTCCCAGATCGCGAACAAATGTTTCTCTTTTAAGAGCTATATTATTTAATGTATATTCGAAGAATATTGGACTTCTTATTTTAGTGAACGTAATGATTCAACAATTATCGATGTTTACCGTTAACAAATTATTTCTACACCACATGGAAAAAGCTTCAAAATCTTTTTGAACTAATTCAGCATCTCCCTGGCAAGTAATTGCTCAATAAAATTTGAGATTATCCGCAAACATATATTTTTTTGGATATTTGAAAACAAACTCTATGTCCGATACAAACAAGTTGAACAGCAGTTGGCCCATATGGGATCCCCGCAGTACCTCTGATGGAACCTGAATAGCCGTAGATAGGCAAGGCAGCCATTTATGATGAATGAAAAGTTTTTCTCAAAGAGGTACGGCCCGACCATCAATTTGATTAAAAGGAATTCTGAAAGTATTTTTATGATAATTCTGTCTTGCGTTTGCGAATTCTGCAGTGTATAATTAGTGTAAGGCCAACATAATCATTGAGTACAAATGCTTTTTTTTAATCGTGGAAGATTATGTTTATGTATGAAAAATATTTTCATGCTACGAACAGTAAAAGACAGAAAGCATTTGCCATGAAATCGGATTGACAAGAGTCAACTTCGACCCTATACACCCCGAATATCCTTTCCGGAATAAATTCGTGGAAAGAATAATAATGAGTGTCTGGATATACTTACGTTGAAAATATTCGAACAGACAATTGTATGTTTTTCGTAGGCATAGCGCAGCCTACTCATGATATTATTTCCCTATTCAAAGAAATAACCGCTATGAATAGTGATGAGGGTGATAAGAAGTCGGTAAAGGAGTACGAGACGCTATTCACGAACTTCTCATCCTAAAGTGTGATACAGATCTATCCAAATCTGTGTCACGTAGAGGTTTGTCATTCGGTTATGACTTTATACAGTTACAGATAACCCAAGTGGTTTAATCGAAGTGACGTACCTACTACTTCATGTATGTATACAGTGTATAAAAGCCAAATAGAATAAATTCATTATTTCGGTTACTGCACATATTTTAAAAAATCCCGAAACACGTCTGATGTAAATTATAATGTGACATTCTTCAACGTAACCCCCTTCGAATGATAGGTACAACCCCCAATGTTTCAAATGGGAAGTATAGGTTTGTGATATATCGTTTGAAAGATCTCTTCATTCTCTAATCAAAAATGTTATCCCTTCAAATGTATTGCAACAATTAAAATAAAATAAATTAAATCATGTGGTTACAAAATTCGATAAAATACACTCAAAAACTGAAATGTATAGCAATACGTAATGAAATGTAGAATACGAAAAAGAACTATGGATGTTAACGAAGTAGATATTCAAAATGTTCACCGCGAACGTCTTGTGCATACGGAAAAGAAAGATTTGTTGAATGAAAGAAAATCAACTTCATTGAAAGAAATAAAAGTGTCATATATGCACGACAAAATATTTTGTTGATGCAAGAAAAAAGAATTCTTGACTCCCAACTATTTCTTCAAGCATATGTTCATTGTATCAAACAAATATTTGATTGAAACAATCACATCCATTAGTTATTTCATTTCCAAGAAGAATTGAATTCAAGTTATATTTTGTCTAATTGATAGTGAGAATGATTTAGAGTAATTCGAATATTCTATTAAACAAACAAAATTTAAAGATGGGTGAAATAGTGGATCTGATTGAAATAATCAAATGTATTTCTATTTGAGTAAAAGTTATGTTGAAGGAACATGATATGTCTGCAGGATGATGGAGAACTTTGCTTGTATTGATAGTGGGAAAATTTCCACTGGAGTAACTTTTTTGTTGAACTAATAATGAACAGTAGTTCATTGTGCGAACAATGTTTATACATCATTGTGAGTATCTTGCTGATAGAGTAAAGCATTTCGAAAGTTCAAAATAAGTATGAATAATGATGAACCAAATGAAATAAAGTTACAAATCAAAATCCTTCCCTCTTGTTTGAATTTGTTTATGGGATTCAGTCAACCAAATATTATACTGATTTGAGTACCAGCATCTCGTTGGTAGTAGCGGAGCTTCAGATCGGTTCTATTGAAAATTACTTTTCTCTTCTCTAAAACTTTAATATGCTTTTTACCGTCAAATATTTTCCCATAAAAAAGATCATTAGACCATCAAATGTTTGTTATCTCCTGCTGATGCTAATTCGATTAAACATGAAATTTGTAGACAAAAAGCATTACATAGTTTTAGTATTGAGAAAAGTTCTTTTCGGCAGAATCAAAAATACAGAGAGTCAGTGATCGAATTTACATGAATCTCCAATTGACAAAGATCAAGTTATAGAATAATTGTGAGCATATATTATAGTCTGTTCAAAAACCCAATTTCTTAATACATGAAATACAATTTGTACAATTTTCTCGACTGGATTATTGATCTACTTACTTATCACGATTTTTTAATCAGCTGCTGATGGAAGTCTTGCGGATAATATTTCATATTCTAAACTGATTATGTAAATGCCATGGAAAATATTTCAACATGAGAATGAACACAATATAAATAAAAATCAAGAAATTTTAGTAATAAATTTATGCAAAAACTAATAAATCATAATGGATCTCTACAAATATTTAAAAAAATTAAAATTCTTTACAACTGGTTAATTATATCTAAAACATTAACATAATTGGATTTTCAGTCTCTTAAATGAATAAAAATAAGGGAAACAAAACCAAATTATAATGATTTTGAAATGAAAACGTATGTTTCCCCATTCGGTAAACGATTCAAACAAGTAGGTACATTATTTTTAAAATCAGTACTGTGGGAGAAAATGTTATAATGATTTTGAAATAAAAACATATGTTTCACCACTCGGTAAACGATTCAAACAAGTAGGTACATTATTTTTAAAATCAAGAAACTTGGCCAATTTTAAGCAGTTTGGGGAACTCTCAACTTTATAACTTCTTAAATGTAAATTGAAGTTCACTGTGGTCAGAGGTATACTGCTGAGGCAAGGAAGCTATGGAAAAATAAACTGCACCCTGCTTATAAACATCAGCATGACTTCCCAAAGGATTACAAGTTTCAAATTCATCAAAATATATTATAAGAGGAAACACATTTTTATGCTTCACTTTATTCAAATACGTTTGCCACAAATCACCTTGCATTATATTACATTTAAAAGAATCTTCTGCAAGTTTCTCTTTGAGAACTTTTTCTCTATACTCTGTCATCAATGTATAAAGTCCAAGAGTTTCTAGTAATACTTTCAATTGTGCTCTGATAGGTACAAAATACCCAGCTTTCTGTTTTAAACCCATTGAAATTGTTTGATTTTTTTATGTGTTTCTGGAACTGAGCCTATCAAAAACTGTCCAGATTTAATGAAATAATTAGAATTTTCAAAATATTTGAATCGCTTGTATTCCGTGTTAAGATGTTTAAAAGGATTTTCCAATGCAGTAAAGACTTCATCAATTTCTGACTGATTCATAGATAACACATTTGTCTTGATCACAGTTAAAATTACTGATGATAATAAATCTGAAATAGCAGATATCATTTCCTGTGTAACAGAACGATTCAGTGTTAGTGAAGAATAAAGTAAAGCAATGAATTTTTCTACAGCTGAACGCAAAATACTAAAAAATGAATCTATATCAAACTTTGAATTTTGTGCTAACGTCACATTAGGTTTGGTTGAAGAAATGAAAGATTCAGTATCGTGAGTGGAGATATTTTCAACATTTACCAAATCATCAACAATTGTTATTGATGAGGTTGTACTGGTTAATGAAGATGAGTGAACTTCAGTACTTCCATCAGAATGATTTAAAATGATGTGTCTTTTGAAAGCATTTCGTCTGTTAAATACACGGTGGCAATTAACTTTGTGACAAATGTATTTGTCAGATATATCATGTTGATAATTAAGATGTGATATATACAAGTTAGGATTGCTGAAAGACGAATCACATATGTGGCATTTCATTTTTATAAATAAGGGATTCAACCGATATTGGAAAACATTTTTTTTTACTATAATAAAATGCTTTCCCACAATATTAATCCAAAGGTTTTCCCAAACTTATTTACATTTGTTAGAGATTTTCAATGATATGTAATATATAAGGAATAACTTTGTCATGAGGTTGATACCTTGTAAATAGTTTTTTGAACTAACAACCAGAAATATTCCGATTGGACGGGATAGGAAGCATTGGCAACATGGAATATTTTGTAGGTCAAATCCACAGCATTTATAATATTGTCAGTTTGATATCTGATTTTGTCAACTACCACATAGATAGACTTGATTTCTTGCAGACTAGGCCCTTCAATAAGGATGTAAGGTTGCACAGTTTGATTCATGTCAAACATTTTCTCTCTGTAATCACATATTGATTTTTCGATGTCTCCTGGGATCTATAAAATAATACACATATAAAAAATACTTTTTTCACGATTGAAAATAAAAATGCATGATGAACAACATAGCTCGGTGAAGTAGTGTAATTGAAGGCCTACTCTTCGAAAATGCATCCCAGCAATTAGTCATCTTTTGAGAAGTGAAATATCTTTGTAATAGAACGATTATTCTTCAAATGTATCATTACCTTGACATGCATCAATATACTATCCAGTACCTCTGCAGATGAAAACTTCCAATGTTTCTTTGTCTTCAACAATGCTCTACCTCTAGGAGGCACCAGAAATGGAAGAAAACTTAACTGCAGTGCAACTTTGGTATCTGCAACAAAAGTTAAATTATTTAAATAGAAAAATGATGGGATACTTTTGATTGGGAAAAACGCATTTTCATCCATACCCTGCAATTTTTTGCAGGGTATGGATAGTATTCAATACAAAGTAAATTTTTTAAAGGAAGAATTTAGGGACGATACATATATAAATCTTAAATTGGCTCACCATCTGAAATGTCTTCTCTCTTTAGAGTTTCTATTAAATGAAGGGCTCTCTTGTCCCTAATGGAACCACCCTTCAAAGTTAATATTTTTTCTATGAAATGGAACCAATCGATTTGTAAATCCACGGTAGGAGCATCTGGAAATATCAGGTCGTAATCTATGTTTATCTGAAAAAAAAACAGATATCTGGATTGAATCAATGAATAAAATCTTTTTTTTTAACTAGAATCTGTTTGGAAATTATGACAGACATACCAACAATACTGCTCGAGGGTCTCTCAAAATCGGCCACTGAGAAAAAAAATCATCTACAGTGCTAGCCACTGCTATTATCCTCATATTTAAAGTGCATTTCCATTTTTCTATCACTTCTGACCAGGGTTCAATCCTTGTGTTGAGCCAAGATTTATATTCTTTAATATCTTCACCTATATTAATTTGACTGACCTTGGCTATTGAAACAGTTTTTTCTTTCTGAATGTCTACTCAACTTCAGAAGGTTTCGGATTTTATCAACCAAACGTCCTTTGGCTACCTGTGGCTTATTTGTGATAGAGTTCCTTTTTGAGACAGCTGGTACGTAGTATGTACCAGCAGTTTCTGTTGGAAAAAGTGTTATAATTTTTGCTGTAAGAACATTATAATCACTATGTATGAGTCTGTGTTCTACAACATAATTATACCTTTTTTTGCACACAATATCTACCAAGAGTGTCCTCTTTGAATTATCAAGACAGTTATGTTTCTCATAATAGTTTATGACTAGTAATCCTAAAGGAGAGGACTCCAATAATGTTTTGAGATCAAAGTATGGAAATAGTATGGGTTTGAAGGCATTTTCCAATCCACAAAAAGCAACTTCTCTATGGTTTTCAACAATAGCTTCTTGGTAATCAATCGATTTGGTGGAAGTTCCTGATGTTGAAGGCGAGTTCGATACAAGAAGTGAAGACGTGTTATCATTATCACTATTGGTGACATCTACCAAAAAACAATTGGAGTTGATTTCGAAACCTGAAGTGATGTTCTAAAATGAAAGAGAACAGAAATTAGTGATTGTCTACATTTCCGCAATAATACTATTGGATCAACTTCTACTAACTAGCTTGGATATTATCTCATAGCAATAGAAAAATATAATTATTATTTTCAGTTTAACAAACCGAGGTATCCTTATTTTTTGATAATAGGAAAAAACAATTATCTACTTCATCACAGAATAATTTGAATAAAAATATGACTGTGATGACAAAATTTACTTAGCTCTCCAACCATAACTTTCAGGATTTCATATCTACTAAATTTGAGAATTCTAGCATTTAATTACTTAGGTACAGACCTGAATAATAATAAGTATCTACAGCAAATCAGAAAAATATATAGTTATTTGAGAAAACTGAATGTTTTTAATTGTAATGGTATACATATTCATAATAAAAGTTACGAATGAAAGACATACCTCTGTTATACACGATTCTTCATTTATTCTATGAATTGCTTCCTTAAATATTTTTCGTTTGCCAATTGAGGCAATAATTTCTTTTATTTCTTCATCAGTCAGTCTTTTGGCAATCTCTAAGGTTACATCATTTTCTGTTTGGAAAGTGTGTGTTTTAAGTATATTAGTGAGAGATAAATATATGTATTTTTTTACCTTTAAAAATGCCAACCAGGTCATGTAATCCTAAATTATTCAAAAATTCCTCCATTTCTAAAAATAAAAGAGATTATATTGAATGTTTTGAGTTCGTGCAGTTTTGTTGGATGTTATCATTTCTGTAAATATGTTACAAATAACTTTCCTTTTTCGGTCTTACCGATTTTAATAAAGTATTATGAGTGAAAACTAATAATTTCACAATATTCTTTAAAAGAAAATTCTTCATATTTTTAAAATAAACTATTATAGGGGATGAAAATGAAATCATTGTTTACGGCGCCATTCAATTATTTATTAGGAAAGAAATTTGCAATTGGAAATAAAGGTACAGTTCTTTACTGACATTGTATAAGTTACCTACACCTATTTCTGTGGCAAACACCCTAATTGTAGGTACTCTGAAAATGTCTAGTCCCTCCGTATCCAAAGATCGAAGGTCAACTGGGTACCCAGTGTATTCATACCTACTCAACCTACCTCTCAACGATAATCATGTCACTCGTCAACTTCCACTTTCTTAAAAAGAGAATTGAAAACATCGAAGCCTTCCTCGAGTCATTACATTACTCATTAAGAACTTCAAGTTTCAAGCCATGGCTTAATGCGCCTCAATGGAAGCAAAAGCCATTAAATAGAGTTTCAAGCCATGGCTTAATGCGCCTCAATGGAATCAAAAGCCATTAAATAGTGATAGAGAGAACTTCAAGGCACTTTTGTACAGGCTAGCTTTCGAGAAAAATGTCTAGGCACGTGCTTAAAAAAAACGATGTCCAATACATGCTAATCATAATTATTTCAAAATATGGAATAAAGTATATAAATACCAACATACCTGTGAAAACACGGAAAAACTTCAAACCACTGTAATTGAAAAGAAACTAAACCGTAAACCTTTCGTTATGTTACCTACTTGCAAAACGCAAAATAAATTTCATTCTCACATTCGTGATTATTTTACGGATATTGCGCAAACGTAAATGGTGCCGACCGGCACTCATAAAGAACAGGGTTGCCGATGCCTTTATTTCGAAATTAGACAACAAATGTATTTGAAGTTGATTTTACCACTATTTTATTATGATTTGTTGTTTCAGTTGTAAATCATAATACTTACAGCTTTCCGTCAATATAGTGTGATTGTACATATAAAAAGAGATTATTAATATTTGATATGCATCTGAAACGTTAGCTCCATTTGGCTGGAAAAATGCTTGTAAATATCTACCTAAAAGCAAGGCTCAAATTAAACAACCTATTTTGAAAGCTTCTTTTGCTGTAGAAAAATAAAAACCACCTATGTCCCTATTTTTCTGCAGTGAGAAGTAGATTATTCTATTTTATCACAATCTTGGCAATGCTGCCACGACAGTTATATTCCTTGATTATTTCAACTATACCATTTCTTTCAAAGAAATAATTTAGTTTTTCAAGCCAACAAATAATTAATATATTGAAATGAAATTATCCATTAGCTTGAAATTATTTCCAAATTTAGTTGAAAGTATTGATATGTATTGTTGAAGTGAAAATGCATTTTTAGCTGATTCAAATATATATTAGTGTCGAATCAGCACCCCATACTGTTAAACTGAATTGGAAAGTTTTCATTCCACAGACGTACTTTTGATTTGATGAAATTTTATTGTTTGACTCAATCGAATTATTTTGAGAACTCAGTAAATTTTATTCTTGAAATGATCCACAATTCATTCGACTAAGTAAAAGATCTCTTGAATTGAAATATCAGAGAAGTTAAAATGAGAATTTTGTCTCCGCAAAATTATCATCTAATCGATACAATACACGCGTCGTTTGGAATGAATGATATTTAATCAAAATGATGAAATAAATTAGACTAAATAAATTTCTTTGAAGTAACGAATCTTTTTTTTCCGTGTACTAATACGTTATTCAATTGTCTATCCCAATCTGACTGCTGTTCATTCACTAAGTGATAATGTTTCCTTGAGTTTCCTATGGAATCGTTCGATAACTCCATTTGACGCTGGATGATAGGCTGTGGTCTTCAGTCTATTGATTCCTAATAATTAACAAACTGACTTGAACATTTGAGATAAAAATTGACTTCCCCTGTCAGATAACAAAAAATGTGGTGTACCATACTACAACATTATTTGTTCTACAAATACACGGGCTACTGTTTCGGCCGTTATGTCCTTCATCGGTATAGCTATGGGATACCTCGTTAGATGATCAATCATTGTTAAAATGTACCGGTTTCCGTCTTGTGTTTTATTTAAGGGTCCTACTATATCAATGGCAGTCATTTCAAAAACTCTCTCAGGGATGCGAACTTCCTGCATTTCTACCGGCCTTTGTGCAGGGGTCTTATACAAATGGCAACCGTGACAATTATTGCACCAATTATTTACATCTTTTCTTATTCCGTTCTACGTAAAATAACGACTAATCGCTTTTAGCGTCTTTTCATGACCCGTATGCCCAAAAAACGGGTGTTCAT
>WOGP01000861.1:0-21577 GCA_015342065.1 Leptinotarsa undecemlineata | reverse complement strand
ATGAACTTTTGGTGAAAATGAAACCAACACGGAAAATCAAAGCTACATGACAATCTACATTAAATGCTCAAATTGACAACCTCTTTGTTGAATGCACATAAGTTGTCGGTTCAAACAATTTCTGTAGCAATTTTCTAGCATAACAGGTGTTTTACTAATACATGCATCTCTTATTTTTTGTTCGAGATGGTCGATATCTGCACTTGGTGTTGAAAAAACTTTATCCTTCATGTATCACCAGAGAAAAAATCTAAAGGAGTGAGATCTGGGATCGGGATGGCCAGTAAATTGGTCCATTGCTTCCAATCCATTTTCTTAGGAATATTGCATGTAAATGTTCCCTTACTATTGGTGCATAATGGGGAGGACACCGTCCTGTTGAAAATATTGTATTTCGTAACGGATATTCAGTGGCAAATCATCTAAGTAGCCATTGTATTCATTGAATGGAAAATGAAGATACATTTCGCTGTTCAAATGATTATCGTAAAAGGAAGGGCCAGGGATGTTTGTTCCCATAATTCCCAACCAAACATTTATTCCGAACCATTCTTGAAAATTTATTTCCCTATGTAAATATTCATTTGTAAAATTCCATTCATAATGAATATTTCAGTTAAACCAACCATTGTTATTAAATTTTGATTCGTCCGTCCATATAATTTTTTTACATTTCCAACTTCCCTATTTCTACGTCTTAACCACTTCGCAAATCGTACTCTCCTTCCGTAATCCCTTTCATTGAGGTGATGAACTTTGCGTATCCTGTAGCATTTATATTTTTTTAAACTGGTGGATTTTACAGAAATCCCCATTTCGTGGGCAATTTCTCGTAAAGAACAATCTTCATTAGCATAATTTTTATAACTGGACAATTCTAAATATTGAAAAAGGTATTTTCACTGTGTAAATTTTTATGCAGTAATATTTGCTTAACCATAACATTTATTTGATTCCTCATACTTCCAGTAACCACAGGTTTTTTGTTATCTTTCTGTCAAATGCACCATAGTACCTCAAATTGCTTTCTAATCGTTTGAACATTTGGATTTTCGGAATAGCTCAACATACATATTCCTTGCCAAAAGAGGATACACCACGTAACATTGTTAACAGTTATCACCCGAAGACGATTGTGGATACTAAAAATCGAAACCTCGTGACGTAACTTGGTTTGTAATCTTTTAATTTTTATTTTTGCACCATAGTTTTGCACCCATGTGGATTTGCACCCTTAAATACCCGCATATCATTAAAAAGAACATCTTATATAGAATGATTGTTTACCGGAATGTATAACTTGAAAAGTCTTAATTGTATAATGGTCTAATAACTTACCTTCACATAGGCAACTGCCGGAATATCAGTTCTCAGTCCAGTAAACATTGTGACCAAAGTTAATAAACATGTGACTAAAAGGGTCACCCTAGCTGGTATTGCATCCAAATCTAACCAGAAACTGAACCAAGATAATACAACCACTAAAGTTGAAGGGGCAAATGTCTGAATTAAATGATGACCAATTTGTCTTTCAAATCGAAACTGAACCGTCAATCTGGAGAAATTTCCTGAAAAATTCAATAATATACCTTACATAATTGTTTGAAACGTGAAAAACCATGTTAAATTATCACACTTCATTCCATTCTGAAGGAAACGAAAGCAAAGTATGTAAAAATGAATAATTTCAAAAAAAACTTTATACTTTCAGTTTCTCCTTCAATATACTAAGTGTCTCAACAGTGCAAATCTGCTCGATATCCCGATAATGCTGATATATATGAAAACATGATATTCGACACCAGAAAGATCAGCAAATAATATATTTTTCAAATTATATTAATTTATTGTATATCTGAACAAAAATTCTCCTTTATCAACACTTGTTTGAAAATTGTCCTATATTTCTCAATAGAAAATAATATAGAATATAGAACAAACTGTTGTTTTCCTCAAAAAATTCATGAATCTTGAAGAACGTACTTCGAGAAATTGTATTATTGTAAAAAACTTTGTCTGATTAAAATCTTTCTAGTTTGGAAGACAAATGCATAAAACATGAAAAATGGGAAATGAACCTTTCTATGTTTTTTACCACAAATAAATAATAATGTTAGCCCTTACATAACTAAATACACAATAGGTAATAACTGAGGTACTTAACTTAATTGAGTACCTGAATTTTGTTTACCTGTGACAATGTGGGTACGATAATTTAAAACCGGTGAGTAAACAAGATCGATTTGATCATTTAGCATGTTACTTCCGCAATGCTTATGCTTATGAATTTCCGAGGATTCCAAATAATTGAGTTTCCAACCTTTGCTTTCATAGTGCAATATTTTCGTATCGTTTAGATTCGGGGACTTGTGATTGCATTCCAATGAATTGTTCGAAAACGTCGAACCATTTTCATCTATTCTGAAGGACCTTTCATGTTCAACATACCGCCTTGAGAAATTTCGGCCACACTGTCCACATAAACACTATTCCACTCCGGACGTACGTCAATTTGAGGGTTTGTTTTCTGACAAACTTCTGGATTGTATCTACGTTTAAACCATTATTACGTCCTATCAGTATAATTGTTTTAATGTCCCTATCTAGATTGTTAGCGGATAAAGAGCATGCTCTGTGGAACATTGAATTGTATGCTGCTAATTTATGACTGTCAGGATGGAAATAATCAATTGGGATTGTAATGTCTGTAAAGCTCGCTTTTATAAATAAATTGAAATCAAATTTATTCTGATTATGTGTAATAGTCAGGTCTAAGAAATTAATCTGTTTCTCTTTCTCTATTTCGAGTGTGAACTGTATGTTTCTATTGACATCATTCATGAATGTTATAAACCGGTTTCACTGTCGTGTAGGTACCTCTAAAACAGGCGAGAATATCGTATACATATCTTTATAAATAGGTATTTTTATCCAGGTCGAAATTTATTATAGTGGTCTACAAGCTGTTCACGCATATATCTGCAAATGGGCTCACCCCTTGATCCACTTTCAGCATAAGCATAATCATTGTAGGGTATAACCTGCTAAATGATCTAATTGATCTAGTTTACTTACCGGTTTTCAATTGTCACAGGTAAACAAAATTCATGTACTCAATTGAGTTAAGTACCTCACTTATTATCTATAGTGATGTTTAGTTATGTAAAGGATAACATTATTATTTATATTCAGTTTTATTGTATTAGTTTGAAAATGTCCATATTGGACGAAACGGCACTAACGATAGTTAGAAATAAAAGTGGTGAAATTATAGAAAGTTTCATTTCTCTTTTTTCATAATGATTTACGACTTAGTAACGGCTACATCAATCAATTTAAATGCATAAATGCAAATACAAAGATATCTATATTTAATGAGAAATTTTCATATTTGTAAAATGTGTTCAGAATTTCATTTGATATAAAACTTTTCCAGTTAAAATATCTTAGGCATGGTTTGCTATGAAATGTGGAAACAAGCTACCATAATCTCAGTTTCTTCAAGCAGTTTTATATTTTCTCTTCGCCTTCTGCCATCTCATTACTTCAACGATCCATATGTTACTTTTAGTACTGCAACAGTTCTAAACGTCCGATTTTAACTTAAAAAACATTTTTTCGAATCTCTCCTTGAAATGTTCAGATACTTACCATTCTTTTCCATCGTATAAGCAAATGATTCATCTAGGAGCAAAGGAAGAATATTATACTGCAGTAGTTTCAACTCCGGACTTAGGGTAACTCCAGCTCCAGACCATTTCAACAGCATTTTATTGTTGTTATATGAAACTGCAAATAAAAATATATTCTCATTCAGATTACGAAAGTTTATATTTGCGAAGTGTTTCTTCTTCAAATTAAACTTATCTACTTTCAACACTCAGAACAGAAATATTGTGGGAAAGAAAGTTTTTGGCTTTCTACTAGTAGTAGAAAAAACTTTCTTTCCCAAAAATTAATCACTTCTAAAAATATAACCCCTTCAATAGAAATATTATCTGTCGACAAGAGTTTCGCTAACCACGTTGGCATCTTAAGAAGATGATTCAAATCAATTCAGCAATGTTAATGTTTTAATATGTATCTAGACGAATCCTTCATTAAATGAAATATCAGTATTTTGTTATTATTCCAAATGTTTTTTTACCTAATTGATACCCAATCTTCACCTATTTTCCACCAGTGATTAAGTAAGAGTGCAAACAAAGGAGTGTTAGGCCACAAAAATTGTTTTGCATGTACATGTTTCAACAATTTCAAGCCTCACTTATTTTGTGGCCGTTCTCTATGTCATATTGAAGAACACTAGACTTATCTATAGTCTCTGAAACTCAATCTGTGAAAATGTTCATGTATCCGGAACAGAAGTTAAGTGTTAAACAAAACTGGGTAGATTCATTTCATGCTAATATGTACTTCTAGAATCTACTTATATATTATCTGTTTTCAGAAATTATTTAAAATTAGTTTGAATCTCAAAAACAATTTGAAGTTTAAATTTATCGAAATATGGCATGAAACTCAATAAAACTCATTGCAATAAAGTTTTAATTAGCTATCAGATTGAAAACATACACAAGAATTAGCCAACTATGGATTGTGAACACGCATTAATTGTTGTTTCGGAAAGAACTTTGAGAGGCTGAATAAATACAAGTGGAAATATATAATGAAATATCTACAAAGTGCTATATGAATATTACTGTAGTTCTATCCGAAATCCAAACAGTTATTTTTAACAATTCGACACGTTTTTCGATCACCAAGTGATTGAAACACGTGTTAAAGAAGATTAAACTGTTCAATCTTCCTCTTGAAGATGATTAAAGTGTTAAAAATGACGGTTTGGTATTAAAATAGTAATATTCATTACTACACCAAAGGTTTCAAACAGTGCATGAAAAGTGCTATGTTTTTTTGGAAACAGCAAGAGTTTTTGTCAAAAGCATATATTGTTCAGGAAAATAGTGTTTCCTTTCAGGCAAAAACACTCTTTCTTTAAGAATAACAAACAATAGTTCTTTTTCAAGACTACCTTTTGGTTTCAGTTCCTGTGTTCCAGCTTTTATCATTATTAAAAATATAAATTGATGGATGTAGCCGTTACTACGTGGTAGGAGATCATAATGATTTTTCATAAAAAAAAAATATTTTCCCTATTCATAACTTCCTTTACTCCGCGATCAGGGCAGCGAAGATCCGAAAAAGCTCCAAAGTTTCAAATACTTCTTGTATCATCTACAATCTGAGTCTGTGTTGTTCCTCTTGAAGTCGATAACCGCCTGAAGCTCTAGATAGGCCAATTGCAATACAACAGAATGTGTCTTCCCCATAGAGTAAGATCCCAGAGCGATCAGACATAACTTTTTTTCAAATACATAGGTTATCAGTAGCGTATCATGTTCTTTGAATACCTGCGTGCTTGTAGAGCTCGCCTTGTGACATCTGGGCAGGTACCAGGTAAGAAAGGTAACTAAAAATAAGAGTTACAGTGTCAGACACTTTCCATGGACCAAAAATTTTGTCGAGCGCTTTAAAGCTCCACGAAAAATGAACTTTACTTATTTCTACATGTCTGATTTTTTAATATGTTACTAAGGTGACTATTGCAAAGTTATATTTCATTAGTCAGACAAATTGTAGTGACCAAACATCCCTCAAACACAAAAAATATTCAGCCAAGAAAATGAGCGCGAGAGCACTATAATTTTGATGCTAGCAGTTTACCACCATGCAAATCTGAGTTATTTCAATAATTCTTCTGATCCGATTACATTGCTAGTATATGGAACAATGCAAAAGCAACCTACCATTTTAACTCCTGAAAACAATAGGTGGACTTTAGAAAAAAACCAGTATCATTTTCATTAGTTTGATGGTGACCAATTACCAGGAGACGTAGTTAATCCCTTCAAGAATCAGGTACTATACTTTGACTTGAAGTTTAGAAATTATTATATTATGACACGTGCCCAGATGTCACACGGCAAACTCCACAAGCACGCAGGTATTCAAATAACATAGTACACTACTGAGAATCTGAGGTTTCATCTATGTGAAAATCAGTTATGTCTGATCGCTCTGGAATTTTTGACTATGAGGGAGATGTCTACCATTGATAACTTCTCCGAAGATACTTTTGTTATACTTGGTCGGTATGGCTAAAACTCCTTCTCTGACTCTGTGAATCGAACATTGTTTCTTCGCGAGATAGGTATTCGACAAAGATTTTTTCGCTAAGTAGGAAATCTAGATCCCTCTTGAGCAACAGGCATTGAGGATATAACGTATTGAAATACATTGTGACACAAACCACGTGAGCTCAGCAATGCATTTGTGGTTCTCTATCACCACTGATAATACCTATCCCCAGTCGAATCAGCGCTGTCTGGTGGATTAAATTTTCTGTGAATCTCATAAATATCGTCTCTGAGAGAGATGTCATCGTCTGTCTTTTAAGGGCAGTTGAGTCCAGAAACGCATTCGTGTTTCAGCCACAATCTTTTTTGATAGGTTATATCAATCCAATTTTTCATTTTATGGATTTTCATATATTACTTATGCACACCGTGCTTCTCAACCTTACTATTATTCACTTATGATGCACTGTTTGGAACCTTTGGTGTTTGATCTACCTGTTGAAGATGATCACTTAGTGATCGACACAAAGGTAGAGGTGTTAAAATAACGGTTCGGTGTTAGAAAAAAACTCCAGTAATATTCCTTACAATTATTATTATCAACTTATTAAGACATTGAGCAAACTTACAGCTTTCTACATTTATGGGGCACACCTGCGTATCCATGGGATAGTTCTGGAATTCCATCTGACAAGCTACTATGGCATGCATCCTTGCGGCATATCTGATGGTTTTGTTTTTGAACAATGTTACAGATGAAAACTTGTGAGTCAATGTGGCGATCTCTATAACAGTTGAGTGTTATGTGATATCGAGAATGATTTGTTATTTTACCTATAACTTTGGAGTTCAAAAAATACAAATCAGGCTGCCACAAATTTTCAAAAAATTGTGATGGTAGAGTGATGGAATCATCACCGTATTCAAACATTTCTTCAGGAATTTTAATTCTAGCATCTTGCCATTCCTGTTTTATGAACATGTCCATTCTATAAAAATATACAAAATTAGTTAACATGAAAGTTCCACATATTCACTAAAATTACGTTGCTAATGGTGATGTTTCTGCTCTTTGAATTCAATTCTTCAAAAAGTGTTTACGTCCTCCGTTGGTTGTGAATAGTTAGCAAACCTTTCATTTTTGGTCTTTAATTCAAATTACGTTAATACAACATACTTCAATAGGTACTTTGCACGAATCGTAAAGAATGCATACAATTTTTCACTGTTCAATCGCTGCTTTCCTTTTGTTGAGTTAATGTCTCAGGTGTTTTACACGGTTATATTCATTTTTCTTTAAAGATTATTTGGAATAATTAAAAATATTTGCCTAACCTTGGTAAATATTACATAAACGAACTCATCCATTTGTAATAGTTCCTACTTCGTCAATTTTCTATTTTTCAATAGGTTCATCTTCATGGTTTTAAAATAATTATTTGGATGGTACATTACCATTACAGAGGGCCAAACTCTCTAGGTGAACAACTAATTACTTGCTTCCTTTGATAACTGAAATGAACCAAGTCATTCACTTAGTTGGGCCTCAACAAAAAATCCTTTTTAGTTTCAGATTCTTGTTCCAGTTCCACAAGCCGACTAACAGAACAAATAATCAATCTTTTTGAGCATAAGTTAGACTAATTTTGAAAATTACTATTTGAAATTTGAGAATTCAGAACAAAAAGTAATCAATAGTACTCTAATTCCATAAACTACATCTCACGATTTGATCTCCACAAACTTCATTTGAAAAATATATCACATGTTTCACTAACACAGTATCTTTATCAACAGTGATTTGTAAAATTCAAACATGCCGAAACTGTAACATCGGATTCAGAAAAAGCCGACCCATGGACAACAAAAGAGACAAGAAAAAGCCAAGTATGTTATGATTGTCAAACTTTTCTGGACTCAGTGAGATTTGCTATTACCCTGCGATAGCCTACTCTATCGATAATAAGAGAGATGAGACAAAGCAACAATGCACCAGCTAGTCAGAGATGTGCAGCTCAATATTCAGCAAAAACCTTGCATGAGATTACTGAAAGACAAAAGAATAGTGGGTCAACTATCGCCAAAATATGGCAAAGTGGTGATGATGCGAATTTTCACCTAAAAGAAGCCTAACGAGAGTTCGTAGGAAATATCAGAGGACTTCAAAAAACGTCTAGTTACCAGTGATTAAAAGGAGCAGTGGCTAGAATGTAAATCCAAGGCTGGACTGTAGAGACAAGTTCATATGAGGATACGTTGCGCTGTTTTCCCAAAGGCAAAAAAGTATGCCTCAAGTTATAGGGAGAATGCAAAGGCCTCTATTCGGTGACCAATAACAAATTGGTCTCATGTATTTGATTAACGCTCAAGAGTAAACCGCTGATAGATGATGTCGTGAGACTGACCTCCTACGATAGTTAAAGATCCTCCCAGATGGTTACATCAGAAGCAAATACATTATTTACTCGAAAATCAGTAACTTGAAGAGAGGAGCAATGTTATACTAACGACCTTTGAAGTTGAAGATCAATTTTCTGTACTTCAATCGTAAGCTTCACAACTTCACAACGATCATAATTCTCGAATGAGCATGTGGAATTTAGGGAATAAACAAGAATGATTCGATTAAGTTTATATACGAGGAGGTTGAGCTACAGGGCATGAAATAGAGCAAGCATTCAGTGATATTGTCAGTTTTGAGACATTTAATTTTACAACGGCTAACTGAAATTTTACAACTTTTCCTCCTAGCATGTGGCCACATAAATCAGAATGTAACGGGTCCAGGAACTGTTTTGAATGTCATATACTAACTTCGTTGAAGAGTATTCTATAAAACTTTACTTCTTGACCCTGTTCCTGTAATAGATGAGATGACCAAGTCGACGGTGCTATAAATATTTAGATCCAGAAATTTTACAGCATTTACATGCAAAGGAAATCTGTAGAGACAAGTGTTCATTGTAGTAGTGTAGTATAAAATTTCATATGCATTGCAGTCGATTTTGAAAATTTCAGCAGAATATCCAATTATTCCTTAAAACGAAATTAACCATAACTGTTATGGTGGTGAACAGAGAAATTTTATTTTTCTGGGGGAAGATATATGTACTCGTATATTTGTATTTTCTGAGTTGCTGCCTAAAAAGACTAGAACGCAGTATTTTTTATAGTGGTACTCATAATAGACTATAAAGTTTGGAATACCCTGTTTATGAAGAGGTTATTTTATTTCTTAATTCATCATAAGCAAGATTTCAATTATAGTTTATGAAGTAGAATGCGATTTTTTGTCTCATTTTTGTTCATTCGTGTCAGTTCAGAAGTTATGACAATTTATATTGAATTTTATAAATGTCAAGATCCATACATTCGTGAAATACATTACATCTTGGTAATCATCTTCCCAAATTATTTGATAGACACAGTCAGTCATTCACCTTTTCTCAGGGGAATGAAATATGTTCGTGGGTGAATTGAAAATTCAAAAGTTTTTTGCATGCTAGACAAAATAATGGATGAGCTAATAGTCACACTTCACCTGAAATCCATATCTTCCACATTTATTGAATTTATATCCACAACTCTCATACTGAAGTCTACTTGTATAGGCTGACCCTGCATGGTAGGAGGTCTAATTTCTGAAAACAAATATTAAAGCAAATCAGTGAACTCGTACCCTAGTTAATTCTCACCTTTAATATAATTTTCAGGAATTATACTTTTTGTTTTATTTTGTACATCTGGATTCCTTGGCTTTGGTACCGAACAATAGATGTAGTCATGTCGAAGTACTCTAAAATCATGATTTTATAATAAATATTTTTAAAATATTTGCGAAATTCTAAGTCACGAACAGGTCGATGATGTTGGAAACGGAAATAAGAACTTATTAAATTTTTTTTCTGTTGTAGCGTCAGGCATTGTAAATAGATTTTGTAAATAATCATAAGACCCACTTAGCACCATTACACGTTTCAAAAAAATGATGATGTCTGTCAAACATCTTATTGAAGTGATTTCAGAGAGATAATCTAGTTTTGAGTGTGTCTAGAGCCAAAGTTCCAAAACGTAAACCTTTTTTAAACATTAGATAGAAATTATTTTCAATAATTAAATTTCATAAGATAGTTGTAATTTATGGATACACTGTTAAATCTTGGTATAATTACACTTTTTTATTGTTTTGAATTTATGTATACTACAGTTTGAGAAAAGTAAACTATCCAAAACAGTCCAAGATTGATTGATTCTGCCTCAAAAAGATACTTCACTTCAAACATGTTTATGGTTTTATTGCATATAGTCTTTTTTCTTCTGATTTCTGGAAAATACCACCTCATTCGAGTATAAATTTATTATTCTTATTATTCAGAGGCAAAAAAACACCAAAATAGCCTTTTCTAGTATCGAGCAGATCTGTAAATGAGTAATAAATATTATCGTATTTCCAAAACCCTTTTTTTTTGGTTCACAGTAATTAATCAAAGTTATTTTCGTTACTCTCTGTTATCTTTCAGCAGAGCCAGTTTCATTTTTTGAGTGCTTTGAATTGCATCATAACACTTTATGATGACTCACTGAACACTCTTCTTCAAATTGACATCATTTCATTTACCTGAGTTGCATAAAAAATCACTTATTGGTTTGGATTGGGATTTTTAGTCATAATATTATGGAAAGCATCGATTATTTTGGTTTCTGACAGATGAGCTAGTCTTTCTGATCTTTTCTATTTTGAACTTCATTTTAATTTTCATACTGTAGCAAAAAAAAATTAAGCAATAATTACGTTCACCCCCGCAAATTAGCATACCGGATACAAGCTTTGAAGGCACAGGCAAAATGACTTCGTCATCTTTCATATTTCACCAGAATTTTCATTGAATAAAACTTCTTCATGACAGGTATTAAAAAAATTGTATACCATGAGGTGAATAACTCTTTTTCATTACTCAAAGAGAGACTTCCATTGTCTAATGTGATATAAATTGATTTGAAATCCTTGAAAGAATCTGTAAAAAATTAAAAAGTTATCACCCGAAGATTTGTTTTTTTGGTTGTTGCTTGTATGTTATTTCTTTGTTATTTAAATTTTTTTTAATAAAATTGTTATTTTTCAGCTAATCTTTTTAGTTTTTTACAGATTCTTTTAGAAATTTTTAATCAATTTATATTATATTAGACAATGGAAGTCTGAACTGATGAAATGTACCACGACACATTGTCAACCACCTTCAAACAAACTCAAAGAGAGAGATGGTATAGTATTTTCCAAAAACAGATATTGGAGGTTATTGTGAGTGCTGCTCGAAACAACGCAGTATTCCATATGTATAAACCAAAATATGTACACTCCGAGTTATCTAATCTAACAATTCTTATTCATTAATAATGATAATGTTGAATTCTGGTGAATCAGTCACTACGTGATATCAGGGGAGAATCTGCCAATACGATCAAGTCGGCTCCGCAATACGTGGCTTGTTGATTTCCGAAAGATCAGAAAAAACTCGTTTATCAATCCAAAGTCTACAGGAATGAAATGGGAAATAGATTCTGAAAATTTTACTACTTAAGCTTTTGGAAATATTTTCAGAAAATATTGTTGACTATGACACTATGACTATAATTTTGAAATGGAACACAAATCTGAAATATATGCTTCAAAAACTTCGTGTTTACCACAGTAAGCTACTTCCATATTCGCAAATACCTCCCCAGATTTCAAGCCAGTTATATGTACATGTATCTATCCTCCGCCATAATATCACGAACAAGTGATGGCGAGTTAGGCAGGTGCATTATCGTGATGCAAAAGCCATGAATTGTTTTTTTTTTCACAATACCGGACGTTTTCTTCGTATTGCTTCTCGCAAGATAATACTCCTCTTTGACTTCGCCACAGTAATCTGAGAAAATAGTGAGCAAAACCTTGACAGGCACCACTCTGAGAGCAACTAAGGATTTTTCTGTAGTGCTTGTGTTTTGTTGGTAAAAAAAACTAAAAAGAACTTGGCGTTTTTATTTGATCTTGTCTTTCCTAGGCTCTTCCATTGGGACGATTGGATCGATGTTATAACCATATACCCAGATTCGCCATCAGTTATGACCCTTTTGAGAAAACCTGAATCGCCGTTGATGTTATTCAACAACTCCTGAGCGATGCCCATGCGACGGTTTTTTTATTAAAATTCAGCAATTTTGGAAAGAACTTCGCTGTCACATACTTCATGGGCCAACCGATATGCCGACATTGTCAACAACTTCTTTAATAGTGACTCAACGATTCTCCATAACAAACTTTTCACTTTCTAAACATTTTCATCGGTTATTGATTCACATTGTCCATTCACATCTTCTCGACGTTTTGTGAAAAAGTGTTTTCAAAGGCTCCAGAAATCGAATGGGTGTGGGATTTCTAGCATTTCCGAAACTATTTCGTATCTGACTGAAATAACTTTTAGGGCAGTGCTAATTTATATTTCTTGATAAATTATAAGAATGTCCTTCAGCTTCCAAATCATCTTAAAGTTGTAGAAATGACAAAATAGTAATTTGCCACCCCTGCTAGACATCCGATGTTTCGCCGTAAGATACTTGCCTTATCGGAAAGATAAAGAGGTAGAAGGCTAAAAACTTTCTGTCCTAAACATTAATCTCTCCAAAAAATTAAAATTAAAATTAAAAGAAGATTTCTTTGGCTGGGTTTTAATTAATGTCATCGATGACATGGGCGGATTCAACCCATTCCGTGACGAAAAGTTATTATCATGAACAAATTGAGTGTTTTTTTTTATGTTATCGGTATCTGCTACTGAAGAGTCGATAAGGCAAGTGTCTTACAGCGAAACATCGGATGTCTAGCACTGAGGATGGCAGTGTTCCATGTAAGTGAAATTTTACTTCTTTCATTAATTATATTGTATAGGAATAATGTGAATGATATCTGATGCGATCCCATACGATTGTTTAGAGTACAAACGGAATAGAGAAAAGTGTTTTTTCGTATAATTCAGCGTTCATATATAAGTATTTTTCTTTCGGGTATTTCAATGTTCATATAAAAATAGCTATTTCGAGGAGGGTTTTTTCTTTCAGTTTGTGTCTGAAAGTTACTTTGTTGGTTTTTCTTTGGAATATTTCCACTTTTTTGTATCAAGATGGACAAATAGAAGGCCAAAAACTTTCTTCTCCTAAGAGTGGTTAGTTTGCCTTGGCTGAACTTCTTTTTTTCTAACGAGTTTTTTTATTTTGATCATTATGCTAGTTGACGTAGGTACGATCAAGGTACGAAGTATCAATCGTATGTGCTTCAGAATAAATATCGATAAACGTTAACTCGGCAGTTAGTGAATAAATTAATAACTTCAAAGTGAATTCAGTACTAAAATTACGTTATTGGAAAAGGATAAAATGGAATAAAAACACCTTGCTTTGAACCTCTCTTTTTCTCACGAATTTTTCTATTCCTATCATTATGCTATTTGAAGTACGATATTAAGGTACAATGGTAAATTCGAATACCAGTCCTGCCATTGGTGAACTATGCATAAAAACTGACTGTTTCTTTTCTTATTTTTTATGTTAAACTGCTTTCTGGGTTCGAGGTCGATTTTCGAGTCATTCAATAAAATGGAAGTGAAATATCAATAAATCATATATTCTAATAAATTTCAATGTCAACTTGACAGTTGGTGAATAAATTCGTTTCTTCAAAGCAAATTCAGTACCAAAATCACGTTATTAGGAAAGGACAAGATGGAATAGACACACGTTGCTCTGCTCTTTTACGTTTTTGCTACCGGTCCTAAAACCTAAGTTCCAACGCTGATATACCTACTGAAATGCGAATCGACTATGAAACAAAAAAAGAAGTTCCAGGAGCTCATTCGAAATAACTATCTTTTTTTATTGGCACTTTGAATTATATGCTCTTCCGAGGTAATTACAGGATGACCCATATTGACACTTTGACAGCTCAACAATTATTTTATATAATTTTACAAAAACCGATCTCCACAAGAAACATTCAGCATAATCATGAAAGTGAAATAAATTGTTCAACATTCCTATTTTGATTTTTCTCTACATGCTCATTTAAAATGTGACGATGTTGAATTGTGCCGTTCTCAATGGAGCGATACGATATGCGATGCAACGTGAACAATGTTTTTCCGCCCGATGACACTTTTATCCTCGCAACACTCCAGTGCACACTGGAGCGGTACGATAGCATATAGCTCTGATACGCGGGAACGTTTCAGGTAGTACGCGTGAGTGATGTGAGAAACATGCTGTTAATAGCAAACATGACTCAGCTCACGGGTCGCTAGAAATACGAAATAACCATAACCCAGTGAAAGACCTGACATCTTTATTTCTCTATTACATTGGAATTTATAACTCCTCCGTCTCTTTGAATTGAGATCAGAAGTTTTCATGTTTTTAAGTGAAAAAAATCATGACATGAAAAAATTGTTTGCTGACGAAGAATGCTTGTCAAGATTGGCTTACCTAGCCGACATTTTTGACAAACTCAACACACTGAACTTGGGACTTCAGGGACCAAACACTCTTCACAGCCAGTAACAAAATAAAATCCTTCAAGAGAAAGTTGGTCCTGTTAGAAGAGTAAATATTATACGTTTATTGATATATCTAGGTCTGGTGGTACACCACTATTTCTCAAAAGTCAAGTGGTACGCAGGTGCAAAAAGGTTGGAAACCCTTCACCTATAGGGTAAGCAACGGAGTAGTTGTTTTCATCAGTCGTCATGAGCTCAGAGGAGGACATTGTTTTTGCTTACCGTACTTGCAAAAGAGGAAACGGAAATTTAGAAAACACTGGGTAACTACACTGGGTTCACAATATTAAACATAGTTCGGCAGTAGTTTCCCGTGAGCTCTCTCAGCATGAACAGAAATTTCGAGAATTTTATAGAACGAGCTCAAATAGTTTTATTAAGATTAGTGTCAAGGGGACTGGAGAAGCAAATTACAAGCTTCAAACTTGCTGTTCCACCGGTTGAGAGACTACTAATCACACTAAAGTAAGTTCATACCACTATAAATAAATTTCCTAAATTAAGAAACAAATTTTTATTGATACTCCAATACAAGCAAAATATCTGAATACTATATTGTAATACATTTCATAACATATTGACGGAATGCAGTGTAGATATGTTATCATCTTATTCATGTTAAGATAGAGCAGGGGGTCCGTAGTCCTATGGAGGGGAACCGTGGGATAACTTATCGATGAAGAAGCCTATGAGCACGGACTGTTTGAGGTTTCTGCCTCAGCTAGATCCAGTTCTTCGTTGAGAAGTGTAGCAAATTTAATTTTGAGCCATCTTTTACGTCTGTCGCCAAGTTTCTTGAAATCTGGAAGTAATGAGCGAAAGAAGAGCCAGTCACTATCTTCTTGTTCCTGTTCGCTAAGTGTTTGTGCTTTGTTTTTCTTAATGTCAAGCCACCCGATGAACGCTTTGTCTGCATCACTCGGCTGAGTAATAATTTTTCTTTTCTCACGAGGTATGGGTTTCTGATGAATATCAGTTTCGTTATCTACAGACACCTCATCTACTGAAGGTGTTTGTGGAGTGTCTGACAAGCCTTCTTCAACTTGTGTCTCCGTGGTATCTAGTGTTCCTTCATCACCTTGTCTGTCTTCTTCTGGTAGTAGGTTACCAGATGTTGAAACTCCCTTCATGTAAGGACGGAGAAAATCAAGGTGGGTTGCCAAGTAGTAGGGTTTTTTTGATTTGCCTCTGGACCCAGATTTTGGTGGCTTGAGGGACCTCCCATAAGCGGTACGAATATTTTTCCACCTGTCCCGGCAATTTTGTTCTGGAAATTAAACAAAAGTAATATTATTAGATCAATCAACAAAAATAGCTCAGCAGATTTTTCAACACTAGGTGGATTAGAGAAAAGTTAAGTCCATACATGACCATTGATTTATTTATTTATGTATTTTATCCGTATATATTTATAGTTAATAAGTGAGTTTTTCCAATAAAGTTGAAAGTCATTTATAAATAGTATTAATTTACATTTTTTTCGGATTTCAGGTACCTAGCTACGGGAAGCAGAGTTGTTGCCTTAGCATTGCAGTTCTATAGATGCAAATCTACATTAAGCGAAATCGTACGCTCCACATGTGAAGCAGTTTGGGAAATTTTGCAACCTACATATATACGCTTACCAGATGGGTAAATCTGACAGAAAAAAAAGCCCAGCTCTACTTCGAACTGTGAAATTTGTCCAATTATATTGGCTCCATCGATGGAAAACATATCCGCGTAAAGTGCTTCAAGAACACAGGATCGACAAATATGAATTACAAAGGTTTTTTTTCTGTTATATTAATGGCCATGGCAAATGCAGATAGTTTGTTTCCTCTCCTTGACGTTGGGGACATAAAAAGAAATAGTGATGGTTCAGAGTTTCGTCATTCGTCAATTCGAAAGCGACTGAAAACAGGTAGCCTGAATATTCGAAACCCTACTAGTCTACCTAGAAATACTTATCTAGATTCTTTCCCTCACTTTCACGTATGACATTTCAGTGCAGAAAAATTATTGAATTTTGGAGTAGAACACATGTATATTCACTGAATGGATACTTCGAGATATCCTATGGTTGTAGGAGATCGCTGCAACAAAGATCTTGGAAGAAGCGGAAGCATTATAATCCCGATAGTTCCTGAAATTCCAGTTGGAGTTAACATGTTGAATTCTCTATCATAAACATGTATTGTTTCTTGAGAATAAAGCATCATTATCATTATCTATTGTGTAGGTTTATTGCCTATCTACTTAGGCCTTTCCCGAAGAGAGTATTGAATGATGCAGAAAGAATTTTCAACTTTCGTCTCTCCAGAGGCCTAAAAAGTGTTGAATGTGCTTTTGGTATATTAGCTTCCAAATTCCGTGTGTTTGAGTTACCAATGGCTTGTGACCAACAGTGTGTTATCGAAGTGGTGAAGGCAGCATGTGTGCTCCATAATTTTATTTGCCTTCGGGAAGCAAGAAAAATCACAAACTTCAAATTTCGCCAGCTCTCTCGCTGTGCCAGCAATGCCTAACGGCAGTACTCTACAGAAATCAACAACGCAGGCCCAAGCTATTCGATTACGTCATAGGCTTGGTAATTACTGTCTAAATTCAAAAGAAGTGATTCCTATACAATGGAGATATGTAGGCTTGCCATAAAAAGCAATAAACCAATACGTTTATTAAATGTTCTGCATAAGTCCATATCTATCAAACTATACCTCACTTGACACGTTTCAAAAATATTTATTTTTTCAAAAGTCGCGCATGCGCCCATACATTTTTATCGCATCATGGAGTGTTTCGGTTCAAAATAATTTTTCGAAGATGAAAAAGTGGTGACAATTTCAGATTTCCATCATTAACGATTCGGGACTTACAAGATGTCCACAGACAGACAGACAAACTCCATTTCGCTATAGGTTTTCGAAATCTACGAATACCTAAAAATTAATGTAGCTTTTTCTTACCTGTTTCCTTCAGCTTTTTAGCTATTTCTTTCCACGCAACACCTGTAAAATCAGTCCTACAATAACTTTTCAATGTGTAATTCCATAAGCACGGGTTCTGCTCCACCAATTTCACGAAGGAAATCGAGGCTTGCACGTCTTCTTGCTGACCCGACATGAACGTGTCGAACAACGCTCATCAATACTGCTCCTTTCTCTCGCTCAAGCGACCCGACAGCTGTGTCCCCCTCACCGACGCGACTCTGATAATTATCGGTGTAGTATTGCGATCGCCCCGGTGTGCACTAGGTTAGTTGCTTTCATTACGTTTGCGCGATTATGAGTGATCGGTGCGGTGACGAATCAGAGGTGGAATTCTAACAATTGCTCGTATCGTATCAGTGCGAGACGATACGCGAATCGAAACGATAGTACATTGCTATACTAACTCTCTCACGGAAGAATTATTGGTTATCGTCGGAATTTGTCTTGAGGAGGTATTACATTCACGTGGAAATTTGTGTTTTGTACGTTTTATGCATGAATATTTCTATATTTTATGGTTTTATGTGAAGAACAAGTGAAGTACCCAATTGTTAGGAATAGTAAAATCAGCAATTTTTTATATTTTGGTCATTGAGGGAATTTCATTATTTTTATAAAAATGTCGTTCAAAGTAAGAGAGGCAAATTATGTTAGAGGCCATGGAGAAGCACTCTTTCCTGGCTACAGGTAAATTTGTTGGTCCTCGAGGACAGGATTTGTATAAAAAACATTGGGATGAATTGGGGCATAATCTGAATGCTCTAGGATATGGAACAAAACCTACTGAAAAATGGCAAAAGGTGAACCAAAGTCTCAAATACTTAGATTTTTATAACTTATTAGAACTTTCGTTTGTAGTCTTGCTCAGATCTAAAGTATTCATTTAAAAAAAGGTTCTGCAATCAGAGCTTCATTATCTCGATCCGGGGGTGGACTTGATGATGTGAAGCCATTGACTCAGTTAGAACTGAAAATATTGGATTTATTAGGGGAAAACTTCGTGGGATTAAATAATCCAGAATGTGGTGTACCTGCTCCCTTGAACCACAGTCCTGCGAAAATAGTCTTGATGAACTGTCAAAATCGAAGATACCTTCAACATCAAAAACTATGCCCCAGAGAGATGATACAGAACCACCACATAAGAGACACAAAATGGACTTCCACAATGAATACACATTGAATAGTTAAAAGATATAAAAAATACATTAAAATCTTCCTTGAGCGATATTGCTTCCAATTTGAAAGATGTTGCAAATGAATTAAGAACTTTTAACAATTATTTGCCACAGGTAACAACAAATGCTATGATATAAATTAATGAATTTAAGAAAAATAACAGCTTCTAGGTGGAGGGTGATTTTTGAAGAAAGTACCTCTCCCGAACTGGAATAGAAATCAGCCTTCCATTTAGGAGGTATCAAATGAATGGTTTTGCTGTACTTATTCATTATTTTGTGGAATATAAGATATTGTTTTTATTTTATTGTTATAGAAAGCTAGACTTATTTTTAGTTCGAATGTACCTGATTTTGTACTGGAGTATATCATTAATCATATTTGAATCTTCTCTTTATTTCACAAATAGATAGTTCAAATTATTGAACAGGTTGGTGAAAAAACTCAAAAAAACGACAAGATTAAATAGACTTTGCGACGTTTAACATATGCACTGTATCATTCACTTGATTTTTTTTTTGATATTTGTATTTTCGCAAAAGAAATCAATTTTATGACGATATAAATGTTCCAATCACAACATATTTGGTATAGATTTACAAAAAACTTATTGGTAATACTGTTGGACAATTCTATCTCTAACCCTCATTCCTTCTACAACTACAAATAGTCCTTGATTATTGAGTGGTTCTGCAATCAGGATGGGTATGTTGGCATTCACACGCATATTGTATAAAAAAAACATCACATGCCTTCAACAAATTGTTGTAGCCTATTTGTTGTCAATCAGGATTGTATTTCAAAGTACGCTCCTTCAAAATACAGCGAAATCTCATTTTTAGGATACCAAAACATATTTCGATTCAATTCCTTGCTCTAATGTGAGCATGATTAAAGCTAGATTCGGGACTATTTTCAAGAGGGTTTTGAAAAGGTGTCATTAGAAATGGCTGAAGTAGGTAGCCAGAATCTCCAATTAACCAAGCTTGTTCCCCAGATTCGTAAATTTCTTGCAAATAATTCTTTATCAATGAGTGGTTCCATATAAAAGAGTCATGAGTGGATCCTTCATAGTTCGCAAAAATATTATTTATTTTCATACAGTGATCACAGATAACCTGGCAATTCAGAGAATGGTAACCCTTTCTATTAATGAAATTATGTTCATCGCCATGTGGTTTTAAGATGACACCATGGGTACAATCAATAGCCCCTATGACTCCCGGAAAATGCCATTTCTCCATGAAAACCATTTTCAATACATTACTTTCCCGAATATTCTGAGGGAATACTATAAATTCTGCACACATCACTTCAACTATTCGAATTGATACGTCATGTATTGCTCGATGAACTGCAGTTTGACTCAAACTGCAAAAAGTTTCCTCACCAACGCCCCTTTGGTAAGTCCCTGTGGCATAGAAACGCAGAATGCAAAATATTCAACTTTCTATTGTTACACCTCCTCTTATGCGAAATGATCTCAAATGGGGGGTTAATACGGCTATTAATCGTTTTGTGAATTGTTCATTTAACCGATACAATTCAATAATTCTTCTTTCAGAAAGATCGAATGGATTGTATCTATTCCTTAATTGGAATCTATGTCTTCTTAATCGCCTTATAGGTGAATTATTCTGCATAATTCCTTGGTGAACTATAGGCAGCATAATTTTATTTTTTTTTTAATAAACAAATCACAAAACATCCACAAATATTTTAATCTATTTCGTTTTCAGGTTAGGATTTTGAAATGTTGAAAAGGGAAACATGTACTATTGAAAAGAGAAACATATACTATTGAAAAGAGAAACATATATCGAAATCTTTAAATGAAATTTGAAACACGAAACGATCCCAACTACTACTCAAAGTTCCTACTGTCGTCTCAAACGATACGATAGTTGTCTTGGAATTCCACTGCAGAATCGGGTAGCATCGCTTATCGTAATGCTCCAGTGAGAACGACACCTAAAGAAGAAATGTGATAAATTTGGTATTGGGTATACTCGGTTACGTTGTATTACATATATTTATTATCAGCTGAAGTTATTTTAGGTAATCTTGCGATGATCAAGAACTATATTGAATATCACTGAAATTTTAAAAATATTACTGGATTTATCATCATTAATTTAATGTATCCAAAAATTGGTATATGATTTATTAATTAAAATTTATGAAACATAGAATTTACTAATTCAGAAGAAGGAGAGAATAGAATTCAATATTCCAACATTTCAGAAGTATTATTATTTCAAAAGTGATGCATATTTTTATCGATATCAAGTAAAAAAATCTAAATTTCACAGAGGTGGTTCAAATTCTGGTCTTCTATTGAGGCAATTATCTGACTGTCATATGAAAGCCATTTCCAGGAACTATCTAATAATAATAATAATTTATTTAAAAATAATTACATGAAACAGATGAGTTGTCTAATAATAATAATAATAATGATGTGGTGAATAAATGGAGATTTAACTCACGAGGTGGAATTCCATCTGTTAGTGAGCATTGACATAACATAATAACAATAATAGTAATAAAAAAATAATACAGTCTTGTGAAAAGTGTATAACTCTTATTGGCAATAAAATGTAACTGTAAGTTTCATACAAGTATTAGAGTTTCAGACATGTATGTATATTTACAAACACATATGTAGAGAGAACAAATACAATATGTAGTACACAGACAT